>JAYMSL010000546.1:0-23222 GCA_036897195.1 Plantago coronopus
CCTCAACCCGTGTATGCTAGTCCAGCTCCTCCGCCCCCCTTGCCCATATCCCACGGCGCATTGGCAGCAACCACGCGCGTGCAAGCTATGCGGCCCGCACAGCAGCATGCAGGGGTGCTAGGCGCGCCGCCTACCCAGCAGTTCGGCCAGCAAGCATTCCATGCCACGGAGTCCTTCCAGCCCACGAACATCGATGCTGCCATGCATACGATGACATTGACTGCTCCAGACCAACATTGGTATATGGATACGGGTGCAACGTCTCATATGACGTCCTCTCAAGGTAATCTCCCGTCTTATTTCAATTTTAGTCATCAAAATCGTGGTATTATTGTCGGCAATGGCCAATCCATTCCTATTTGTGGTTATGGTCATACATCTCTCCATACTGAACACAGATCTTTATCCCTTAAAAATGTCTTGCATGCTCCTCACCTTATCAAAAATCTTGTTTCTGTTCGCCGTTTTACTACTGATAATTCGGTTTCTGTTGAATTTGACCCCTATGGATTTTCTGTGAAGGATTTTCAGACGGGGATAGGCATACTGAGATGTGATAGTCATGGGGATCTTTATCCATCACCACCATAGCCGACACCTCCCCCCAGCCATACTCATTTGCTGCTTTTCCATCTCCTGTTTGGCATGCTCGTTTGGGTCACCCAGGACATCGTATTTAGAGTCTCTTCAAAAGAATCAACAAATATCTTGCACCAAAGTTACTTCAAACACACCATGTCATTCTTGTATCCTTGGCAAACACATTAAGTTGCCGTTTGCTAAGTCTTTTTCACATACTTTTTCAGTTTTTGATATTATTCATAGTGATGTTTGGACATCTCCAGTTTTAAGCTCTGTGGGGCACCGTTATTATGTAAAAAAAAATTTGGATGATTATTCAAAATTTTTATGGGTGTTTCCTTTAGCTAAAAAGTCTGATGTTTTCTCGACATTTGTCAAATTCGAAACTTATGTCCAAACTCAATTCAACACTCATATCAAAACTTTACAATGTTATAATGGGGGTGAATATAACAATGGGGTGTTTCACCAATTTTGTGCTTCCAAGAGTATTGAGTTTCGTTTCTCTTGCCCTTATACATCTTCTCAGAATGGCAAAGCTGAACGAAAATTTCGTTCACTCAACAATATTGTTCGAACTCTCCTTGTCCATGCCTCTATTCCTCTTGAATTTTGGCATCTAGCTCTCGATATGGCCTCCCACCTTTTGAATATCCTCCCTTCTCCATTACTCAATCATATCTCTCCCGTCCAAGTTCTCTTTCAACGTGAACCAAGCTATGATCATCTTCGTGTTTTTGGGTGCCTTTGTTTTCCTCTTATCCCATCCACCACAATACACAAACTCCAGCCACGTTCGTCACCTTGTGTATTCTTTGGATATCCACCCAATCATCGCGGATATAGGTGTTTTGACATTCATTCTAAAAAGATGATTATTTCGAGACATGTGTTGTTTGATGAAAACACATTTCCGTTTTCCAAACCTCCAACTCAACCCCATCCTCGCCAATCAATGGATGATGATGGTGCCTGGCTCAAATATTGGGCTGCCTTGAATTCTCCTTTCTCGAACAATGCCCCGGCTCCAGCATTTCCCGCGCCCGCAGCCATGCCAAGCCCCCAGGCAGCTGCAAGCGGAGCGCACAACGCTGCGCATTCTACCGCGCATGCTGCTCTAGGCGGCACGCATGCTTCTCCAAGCGGCGCGCACATCGCTGCATCCTCTCATGCAGTGCCGAGCCCCAGGCAGATTCCTCCAATTTCTCCCCTTACTCTCGAACATCCACCATCCTCCAGTCCAGAGCCTCCTACCCGCCCAGTTACTCGAAGCCAACATGGCATCTTCAAACCTAAACGTCTGTTTAATCTCAATACCACCATAGCAAAGTCCCCTTTACCCAAAAATCCTATCTCTGCCCTCCATGACCCAAATTGGAAATTGGCAATGCAAGACAAATTTGATGCTCTAATTGCAAATAAGATGTGGGATTTGGTTCCTCGTATATCGTATGTTAACATTATTCGTTCTATGTGGATTTTTGCGCCACAAAGAAAAGGCTAATGGTGTATTTGAGAGACATAAGACTCGACTTGTAGGTGATGGTAAATGTCAACAGGTCGGGATTGATTGTGGAGAAACTTTTAGTCCGGTGGTTAAACCAGCTACAATTTGAACTGTACTGAGTTTGGCCGCATCTCGCCGATGGCCGGTTCACCAATTGGATGTCAAGAATGTGTTTCTTCATGGGGATCTTCAGGAAACAGTATATATGCACCAACCTCTTGGCTTCAGGGATCCACGATTTCCGAATCATGTATGTTTGTTGCGCAAATCGCTATATGGTCTGAAACAGTCTCCTCGGGCATGGTACAAGCGGTTTGCTGACTATATCTTATCCATGCGTTTTGTGAATAGTCGGTGTGATAACTCCTTGTTTATATATAAACATGGGAAGGACTTGTCTTACGTTCTTCTATATGTTGATGATATTTTACTCATCGCCTCTTCGGATGTAGTTCGACGATAGATTATGGATCGACTTGCATCATAATTTGCGATGAAAGACTTGGGGTTGCTGCATTCGTTTCTCGGCATTGACGTGAAATGCCATTCGGGCGGAATGTTCTTATCGCAAACACGCTACGCACTGGATATTGTCGAGCGCGCGGGAATGGCTTCATGTCGCCCGTGTCTCACGCCCGTTGACACGAAACAAAAGCTCAGCACCAAGGCTGGGGATCCCGTCCCTGATCCCACGGCGTACAGGAGCCTTGCGGGTGCTCTTCAGTACCTCACATTCACTCGACCAGATATTTCTTATGCCTTGCAACAGGTTTGTTTGCATATGCATGATCCGCGGCAAGAGCACTTCAATGCATTGAAACACATCATTAGATATGTCCAAGGCACTTGTGACCTCGAGTTACACCTCTATCCCTCTTCACCTACAACATTGATAGCATATACAGATGCTGATTGGGCTGGTTGCCCGGATACACGTCGTTCGACATCCGGTTATTGCGTTTTCCTTGGCGACAATCTCATCTCCTGGTCTTCTAAGCGGCAATCTACAATTTCCCGCTCAAGTGCAGAGGTTGAGTATCGAGGAGTTGCAAATGTGGTATCCGAATCCTGCTGGATACGCAACCTCTTACTCGAGCTCCATTGTCCACTTCCAAAAGCCACATTGGTGTATTGCGACAACATCAGTGCAATCCACTTAGCCGGTAATCCGGTTCAACACCAGCGTACAAAACATATTGAGATTGATAATCATTTTATACGTGAACACGTTGCTAGAGGAGCTGTGCGCGTCCTCCATGTGCCCTCTCGATATCAAATTGCGGATATTTTTATCAAAGGGCTTCCTCAGGTGTTGTTTGATGATTTCCGAAACAGTCTCAGCGTTCGTTCACCTCCCGTTTCTACTGTGGGGGGTGTAATAGAATTAGAATGTAAATAGAATACCTGTATAGGTAGAAATCGTTATGTAATCAGTTTCCCAGTTAGTTCTGGACTCTTATGTAAACTCTATATATAGTGTATCAATGAAACATTATCATTCACGGAATACATTCTTTCACACACCAGTATGGAAATGGGACACTTGGTCCATAGATTGAGAAATGCAGTAAGAAAAATCGACAGCAAATTTCATAACAAGATGCAAGGGGATGACGCTGTTCTGGGCTATCGACGAAATCTTGATGAAACATGGAACGAAATTCCTGAAAGTGGGGAGTTGTTGAGTATGACAAGTTGGTGCAATTTCGGAGTTTATGAGATTGATTTTGGTTTCGGCCGGGAAGCTGGTTTGGGCGAGCAGATGTGATGCAGGGGGTAGTGAAGTGAAACGGTTCAATAATACAGTTTGGTTGATGGACACTAGAGAGGGTGGAGGAGTAGAAGCTTGGGTTACTTTAGATGAACTTTGGATTGACATGTTTGATGGCGTTGAGGAACTTCGAGATGTTGCTTTGGTTGATTCAAGTCCCTTGGAGAATTATGATACTAGTGTTATTTGAACAGACAGATCACAAATGTGTTGTGTAGGAATGTTAGATTTATATTCTTGATATAGGCTGGCGGAGGCAGGCAGGTATCCTAATGAAACTTATTGCACAGCTGCATACTCAACAATATGTGAAGAATACAGTTTGTATGTATGATGTATCCTAATCTGAAATTCGACTCTGATTCGATCCTATTGAATATTGAACATTAAACCACTTTAACTTATTTGAACTGAAAAAAATATATAAAAATGTTAAAAGAAAGGATGCAAATGCAAAGATGTTCAGAACCGAATAAGAGTGCAAAAATGTTAAAAGAGTGGACTATGTTGAACATTAAGGCAAAACTTATTTGAACCGGAAAAGTTTCGCAAACATGTTCTGAACCGAAAAAGAATGCAAAAATGTTAAAATAAAGAGTGAATTATTTTGAACATTAAAGTAAAACTTATTTGAATCGAAAAAGGAAAAAAAAAACAAAAAAAAATTGCAAAATTATTCCGTTGCCGGGAATCGAACCCGGGTCGCCTGGGTGAAAGCCAGATATCCTAACCGCTGGACGACAACGGACTTATATTTTTCTTATGTTCTAAATAATATATATTCATTACGTTAATTTAATTTCTACGTTACACTAATACCGCTCAGTAATCATAGGAAGCTGAGTATGGCTACCTCAATCCCACACGTAAATTTCACCTCCATAATCGCACCACCATCTCCAGCTCTCAAGAAAAACCCTCGCTCCCCTCTCCCCAAAACCCCACAAAAACTCAACAGCTCATTACAAGACTCAGTTTTATACTTCACCAAACAATTAACTGCCAGCAACCCAAACAAATGTCTAGATGAAGCTTACTCAGTAGTTCTTGATCAATGCGCCAAACAGAATGCCTTATCACTCGGCAAACAGATACACACCCATGTCGCCAAACGACACTGTGCGTCTGATTTTGTGTTCTTGGACACTAAGCTAATGTTTATGTATGGAAAATGTGGTTACTTGGTGGGAGCAGAGCAGGTGTTTGGTGAAATGCCTGACAGAAGTATATTTTCATACAATGCGGTTCTTGGAGCTTATGTTTCGGATGGGGATTATAAGAAAGCTGTCAAATTGTATGCGGATATGCGTTTTTCGGATGTTGATGTGGATGCACACACTTGTAGTTGTGTGATGAAGGCCTGTGGGGGAGTGAAAAATGTATATGTGGGGAGGGAGGTTCATGGGTTGGCGATTAAGTGTGGGATTTCGGATAATGGTGTGATAGTGAATTCTCTTGTGAGCATGTACTCTAAGTGTGATGATCTTGATTCAGTGGCCTTGTTGTTTGGTAGAGTGAGTAGAGAAGGGGATGTTGTGTTCTGGAACTCAATGATTTCAGCTTATGCTGCCAATGGGATGAGCAATGATGCATTGAGGATTTTTGGAGAAATGCAGAATGTGGGTGTTGCTCCTACCACGTATACCTTTGTGGCTGCTCTTCAAGCCTGCGAACAGCAGCTACTGGCTGGAATGCAAATTCATGCCTTTGTTATCAAATATGGTGACTGCTTGGATAGATATGTTGCGAATGCTTTGGTCGTAATGTACTCAAAATGCTACAGAATGAATGAAGCTTCGAGAGTTTTCTCGTCCATGGGCGAGAGGGATAACATTTCCTTGAATTCGATGTTAGCGGCTTACGTTCAAAATGGTCTTTATGATGAATCGTTGAACTATTTCAACGAGATGATAAGTTCTGGGCATCAACCTGACCAAGTTTCGGTGATTAGCATTCTTTCTGCCTGTGGCAGATCCAAGAACTTGTTGAAAGGAATTGAAGTTCATGCCTTTGCTTTGAAGAATGGGATGGACCTGGATCTTCAAGTTGGGAACACGATAATAGACATGTATGCAAAGTGTTCTAAGCCAAGTTGCATGGAAGCTGCTTTCCGAAGATTACCCAAAAAGGACAGCATTTCGTGGACGACAGTCATAGCTGGTTATGTGCAGAATAATTGCTACATGAAGGCATTGCAAACATTCAGGGAACTTCATATGGAGGGAACTGATACTGACCTACTGATGGTTGAAAGTGTTCTCCTAGCATGTCGTGGGTTGAAATGCATTTCAATGGGGAAAGAGATCCATGGTCACGTTTTGAGGAAAGAATTATCTGATATTGTCCTGCAAAATACTTTAATAGATATATATGGGGAGTGTGGCAAAGTAGATTATGCAAGAAATGCATTTGAACTAATTCAAGATAAGAATGTTGTCTCCTGGACTTGCATGATAAACTGTTACGATCAGAATGGACTTGCAAATGAGGCTCTGAAGCTTTCTTTTGATATGATTCGATCAAATGTTGAGCTGGATTCTATTGCGCTTTTGAGTGCTATATCCGCTGCTACCAAGCTATCAGCACTGCGGAAAGGTAAAGAGATTCATGCCTATCTAATTCGGAAGTGCATGCATTTAAAAGAACTTGTTGCTAGCTCTCTTGTGGATATGTATGCTAGCTGTGGGGCTGTAGACCAATCGTACAAGGTTTTCAACTCTGTCAGGGGTAAAGATTTAATTTTATGGACAAGTATGATTAATGCATATGGCATGCATGGTCATGGAACGGAAGCTATTAAGTTATTTAAAATGATGGAGGCTGACAGTCTTCGTCCTGATCATATCACCTTTCTGGCACTTCTCTATGCATGCAGTCATTCTTCTTCAGTTGGTGAAGGGAAGGCAATTTTTAGTGATATGCAACATGTATATAACTTGGAACCATGGCCTGAACACTATACTTGTTTGGTCGATCTACTTGGTCGTGCTAATTATCTGGAGGAAGCGTATGAACTTGTGAAAAGCATGAAAACAGAACCTACGGCTGCTGTGTGGTGTGCTCTCCTAGGTGCTTGTAGAACTCATTCTAACATGAAAATTGGAGAAGTAGCTGCGCGGGAGCTTCTAGAAGTTGATCCAGATAATCCAGGAAATTACGTGCTTGTGTCTAACTTATATGCTGCAGCAGAGAGATGGGACGATGTGGAAGACATTCGGTTGAGAATGAGGGTTAAGGGACTTAAAAAGGACCCTGCTTGTAGTTGGATAGAAATAGGGAATAGAGTTCACACCTTTATTTCAAGGGATAGGTCTCATCCACAGTCTGAGGCAATTTACAACAAACTATCTCAGATCACTGATGAACTCGAGACTGTTGGGGGTTATAAGGCCCAGACCAGTTATGTTTTGCATAATTTGGAGGAGACAGAGAAAGTGAAGATGCTTCGGGAGCACAGTGAGAGACTTGCAATTGCTTATGGCTTACTCACCACTGCAAACAATACACCAATCCGGGTAACAAAGAACCTTAGAGTATGTGGTGATTGCCACAATTTCACGAAACTCCTGTCGAAGTTTTCCAAACGAGAAATTATTGTAAGAGATGCCAACAGATTTCATCATTTTAGCGGTGGTGTTTGTTCCTGTGGAGATTTCTGGTGAATTGAACTGCTTACAAGCATTGCTACACGAAGAATCTGCAGTCATTGATTTAAGTGGATGTAGTGCCATTTCAGCTACTGCAGATGTTCTTATCAGCTATAATCACCAGGTTAAGGTAATGGCCAAGTTCTTGTTTTCGAAGAATATATAAGTATGATAGATGTAAGTAAAATCGATGTGCTGTAAACAGAGTAAGTAATTGTCTACATATATCTTGAGGTCCCATACATCGAATGCTCTCCTTTTCATTTGAGTATCTTGAACTCTTAAGGTAACATACTGGTACATGTGATCATCTATGGATACTTCCATGACCTTGCTTGTTATTATTCCATGCTTCCAGGTTATTGCTAGGATGTGAAACCTTGCTGTCACGCGGATCAAGTATAACACAACTTGATCTTTAAACTGGCTCATTAAGTGTTTCGGGTCAAATGTATATAACTGCATACCACATAGATAGGCTAGTGCATATGTAACTATCACGGTTACGCATATGCTCGAGTAATTTCTATAGTGTTTTGTGAAATAAAATGTCAAATAGTCTTTTTTGCTGCTTGTATATACCAGGTTCTGATTTATGTACGAGCCGCAGCTCATTTGGCAAAAAATGTTGCCACGGAACTCGTTGAAGTTCACTAGCACCTAACTTAATTATTATTCTAGGATTGTTGAAGACTTGTAGCATTTGTGTCCAATTTCTTCGGAGCATGGGTTTATGGATATGGACTCAAAACTCAATTCAAGTTCGTTTTGAGTTCTTGTGTTTTTTTTATTGGAATGTGATATGAATATTGAAGGGAAAAATGGGTTAAGTGGTATATGAACAGGTTTTGTTGGAGTTGAGTAAAAAACTCAGTTCACCTAAAACTCTAGTAATTTTGGTCCAACTCAATTCATATGGGCTAAAGTCAATTGGAGTCCACATCCAAACGCCCGGATGTCATACATGTCCGTTCATATCATCCTCCTACTAGTACATTGATTTCTCCATGTTTAAGGTCTTGAATCTGCATCTGGTTGAATAGGTATCTGTTGTGGCATGAGTTGCATATACATATTGAGCTTCAAAGAGGTCTTTGTGGTTGTTTTTCTTAAACTTTGATACTGTTTCCTAAAATATAAGTTCCAGGTTTTTTTTTTTTTCGTAATTGATTTCCCACCGGTACCCATTCGGCGATCAGAAGCTTAAATTTGCATTTCTATGTACTTGGCTGTATGGTATATAACCAAATTCAATCATATTCAGAAAGTATCACAGGCCTTTTCCTTTGTAGCTAAGTTTTCACTAAACACCACATCAAAATCTCCCTTGCTGCATTTCACATTCATAACGAGTATTTGAAATTTGTTGAACCTCGAACGACAGTTGTTCCACAATTGATTAATTTTCTGGCAAAGCTGTGTGTATACCTGCTTCTTAGGTTATATTAGCTGTTTAAAAGTCACAGCATATATTCCAGCATCTTCAATTTTGATCCACAGGTGTTAGTTTACTTATCTTTTTGGTTCACTCAAAGTGTGATTAGTAAAGTATAGCATAGTTATAAGCTAGCTGGCAATGAAGCAGCATGTGAAAAAGAAGACAATAAATGGGAGGTGAGGCTGCTGCAACTACAGCAAGCAGCATCAATATTTTTGAGGTTACTGTGGCTGATTTTGTTGTTGCATTTCTGGCCCAGAACAGGATTTTGGCATGTTACTGTTACCTGTTAGCATGCCAAGAATATAAAGGAGGAGCTATATGAATTCATTAATATTATTATCACAAGAAGATTTTTGGCATGTTACTGGTACAGGACCACACTCACATTAGTGCTGTTGGTATCTAGGATTCTAGACTCTTTTCCTGTGAATTATATGCAATCTTTTTTGCATTACAAATCTGCAGATTCAAAAGTGTTTTCTGATTCTTGATGGCCCCTCTGCTTGCTGGAATATGTTGGATACTAGTATTGGTAAGAAGCTAAAAGTCTCATTTCCTTTTCTTTTCTCTTTGCTTTTTCTTCTGAAATTCTCCATTGATGAAATGTTATACCAATTGTGGTTTGTTTTTATGAGTGGTAGTTGGTACTACTTGCTAGTGAGATCTTATTATCTACTGATATCAATGGTAGTTGGTACCACTAAATTAACGATACTGAGGCAATATATTATAGTCGAATAACTTGTTTGTCAATGAGTTAACCGAGTCTGGTTAAGTAGTATAGAAGTGTACTCTTCGGTACCGAGTTATATCCATGAATAACGATGTGCATAACACTACAGGTGTAACTTAGTAAAAGATTCCTACCACTCAGAACTTAATGAAATGTTACTTCAACTTAGCTTGATTTTACCTAATATATTGTTACATTGCAAATCTTTCCTTCCTTTCAGTAAGTGAAATATTGTGAAAAGTAATTTTACATTGACTCAGTGAATTTTGTTTAGCCATTTTTCTACCCTTTGGTTCTTAAAAAAGATTTGCCACTCTTTTTTAATTGGGTTTGGATTACAGGCAGAAGTTATGACTAAATTAGTGTTTGTGTAATTGTGTTAAGTTGAAAGTTATTTTGTAACTGATTGATAAGTGTTTGTAAAGCTGGTCGTTATGGTGACCACAAAAATTTGTATCACGCAGTGTGACAAATGATGGTGACAACTGACATGTTGAGACCACCCATAATAATCATGTAAGAATTAAGATAGATAAAAATATAAATATTTGAAGACCTTTTCCAAACATGTAAATCCAAATTGAAAGAAAGTAAACCTAGGGCTATCTTGTTCCACTCTTTTCAATGAAGAAACACAGTCAAACTAAATCTCAGTCTTGCATAATATTTAATTTGACTAATGCATTTGTACTCACAAGCTTTCCTGCTACACTTTTTCTGATCATAAAAAAAGAGAGAAAAGCTTACAAAAATGAATCCAGCTTAATTTTCTGATAGAATACTACTATCCTATGAATTAAAGACAAAAGCACTTTTTCTGCATCTCTGTCTGGTCTCCCTAGCCTTGTGTTGTAGCACTGCAATGCATCTTGATGAACAATATATTACCTGTAGCCCTACAGTACAAATGTAATAGCTGTTATCTTTGTTTCTTTCTTTCTTTACTCTTGACCAGATTCAATCTGTTGTTGCTCAGCCATACTCACATGACCCTAAATGTTGTGTGTTCACATTCTCACATGACTACTAGATGGTTATATTCACTGTTAAGATATCATATGAGCTGCTTGTGTGCTTCTCCACCAGTCAGTCTAAATCTTGAATTCCAGCTAAATATTCAAACTAATCTTCAGCTATAAATACAGCTCCTTTGCTTCATTACTTACTCATGCAATAACCTTATCCTCTCTTCTTGTTTTAGCTTCCAAACATACAAATTGTATAA
Source organism: Plantago coronopus (assembly GCA_036897195.1). Taxonomy (NCBI): domain Eukaryota; kingdom Viridiplantae; phylum Streptophyta; class Magnoliopsida; order Lamiales; family Plantaginaceae; genus Plantago; species Plantago coronopus. The sequence continues at coordinate 10,907 of JAYMSL010000546.1, forward strand.
TTTCTTTGGATTTGCAGGGAAATATTGAATGCAGTGAAGTCTACAAAGGAACAAGTGAAGCTGCCAGCATGATCTATCTTGGGATGATTCTGAATGTAATTACATGTAACAGCTGCTGCAATGGAAAAATACATAAAAATATGCAGAATGTTACAGTGTTACAGGAAATAACCCTGGCTAGGTCATGCTGTGACAGCTTCACTTCTTCCTCTTGGAGACACCAAACCCCAATCATCTTCTGGTCTTGTGTCCTTTAGACAAGTAAGCTTACAAATGGTTGTATACTTGTAAGTTTATTTATTTATTATTTATCTGACAAACCAAAGTATTCTGGTAATGCTTGTATATTATATACTCCCTCTGTTACATTTGTTTTATATACTATGTTACATACTTTCCGTAACAAAAATGTAACAACTGTTTTGGAACGTCCGTGGTACTAAAGTCTGGCTGTAATAAGTTGTAATATGGCAATGGTGCATGCAATGCAAATGGAAAGCTAAGTTCTTTCATAAGATTCTGGTGCAGGTGGTCTCAACTCTCAAAGGTTAAATATAGCTATGGCCATGTGGAAGGACAAGAAGGGCAGTTCTATTTATGTCAATTATTTCCATTTTAGTCTCAGTTTGGATCCTTTACTATGAAACTGGAGCCAAGTATGATCGAAGGCTTCATCAGATAGTGTATCCAGTTCTTTCAGACTTGTCACACATTATTCCTCAAAACTCTAGTATAGGATATTTTGCGATGCCGCTTCAGAAAAAAGGATATTTTGACATGTATTTGTTTCTGGATACTGTAAGAAGATGAGTGGTTGGTATCTTGTATGTGAGGTTTTTATTTTGTTTTCAGTTTTTAAATGAATATTTAATAATGAGACGTCGACACTCCACAAGCTAATGTGATGTTTCCTTTGTTTAATGCAAGTTGATTCTTGATTTTAAACACATATGCTCAGGCCTGCAAAATCGGCAGGGCTGCGATTACATATACTTCCGCCATCGCACTTTGAAACACTTAAGGGGAAGACTGAATTGTTGTTAAACTTGATGTGTTTTGTCCATTATGGTGAAAATCTGTTGTGTTATCAAGATTCAAACATAACTGAACCTGCAAAATGTAAATCCTGACTTTGTGCATTCAACCTTCAAAATGTTTACTAAATTAACAGCTTGGCTGCATTTCGGAATTAATTTTCAAGTAGCAATCACTACCTGAACATGAAGTGATTGGTTCCCAACAAATCAAACAGATGGACAAACTTAAGAAAAAGTTGAAGTGGCACATCTTGCATGCCACATGAAGCTTGCCATGTTATAATTTCCTCAAGTTAACGTACATATTAGATGATGCTGGAGGGAGAAACGAATGACTTTCACGAATATGTTCCACGATTAATTGCATTTATGCGTTCTTTTTAGCCATCAATATCAAGAAGTATTAAAAATCTATGCACAACAAGATACATACAAACAAAGATGAAATGTCAAGTGGCATCGGTTCCAGAGTAGGAGGAGACAGATGAAACGCAAGGAAACCAATATCGGCGCCTTTTATCTCTGTGACCATCATCTATCATAGCCAATCCTTCCTGCATTATACAACATATACATGAGCTATTTCTTGTAACAATATACTTGAACCTCAGAAATATGCAGTCAGCATTAGGAAGAAGACAAAACACGAGGGAGACTACAAACTCCTCTTTTACAGAGATTGTTATTGTAGCAAGTTTTCTGTCACAAATTCAACTCTATATCCATTGGTGAATTTTCACATCTATTCATTTCCATTGGGTGTTTTTTATCTTTATATTTCCGGCATTTGTATCTCCATAATATGTTAGATGTGAGATGTCAAATTCAAGTGGACATACATCTAAAATGTACCAAGGTAGTGATACCAATAACTTACTTCTAATAAAGTCTCGAGAGCATCTGTGGCACGTCCAGAAGACCAGGAGAGCCGCCTCTCTACTTCATCAACAGTCACAAAGCCTTGACCCTGTCATATTGCCAAATCATAAATAAATTAATCCATAGCAGCAGTATATATACACAAGATGATTTTTTGTAGAACACTAAGAAACTCAAGTATGAAAATACAAATCAAAATGACTATCATTTACTCATTAGGTAAAGCTACTGGAGCACCAAGATAACACAAGAATTCAAACAAGAATTCAAAATGTCAATTTTCAATACATAACATACAATCAGATTTCAAGCACATTTGCAACATGAAAATAAGACTTAATCTTTATGTACCCGCCCAAAGTCTAAGGTTCATTTCTAACCTGATTCTCTAAAGTCTAAACTTTCTTCAAGACAAAGTTTATTTCTGCCTTTAAAAGGACAGACTAACATTTTTACAGGAACAAAATCTTCAGCCACAATCAGACCATTGTTGTAGAATTCAATTTCGAGCACATGATGTTGCAACAAACAAAAGTAGATATTGGCATGGAGTAGACAAAACTAAAGTTCAAGAAAAAAGTGGAAAAAGGAAGATGAAAAGAAAAAAAAGTAGAGTCTAAAATAGAATGATTAAGGAATCAAGAATGCAAGTTCATGGGAAAAACAAATAGGCAAAATGGTCAACCTGCGCTAGCTCCAAAATTTCATTGTGATCCTTGTTCAGTTCTGTAGGAACAGATCTAACAAGCTTCTTTTTACCCAGAGAAATCACCTCAAAACCATTACCAAGGACCTACAACAAAGAAGCAATGAAACAATGTAAAACATCCCAAAAGAATATATAGTTTATATGCACATTTTAGAGGGTCAGCCGTGGCTGCTGGAGCAATGGCAAGTTGGTTTCTCCACTAATGGCAATGGGCTACATGCTATATGCTCATATCCTACCCTCAGCCCCACATAATAGCTGAGAGCACCATCAATTCAAGTACTATATACATACAGACATTACACTTTATACAAATGAGCTCTTAGGAAAGTACACATGGAACTCTCTACCAAAGGTACACCAGGAAGCACGGGAATGGGCATACATAAATTTGGTAAAAATTATGATACGGATAACCTTGAAAGTTGAAATACACAAAATTCTAAAAAATTTGGCGTGCGTCGCAATATTAATAGTTGAAATTTCATAATTCAAGTTCAAGAAATAATAAAATAGTTTACTTGTGAGTGACCAACTAATTATCTATGTTGAAGTCTTGAGGAAATCTAAATACTCAACAACCAAATTAACAGAAGGAAAAAGAGGCTGGAATACATTGTGATTTCAATGTATCCGCATGGACATGTTGGGTTCAGTAAACTATCGTTCCACCAAGAGTACAAATTATCACAGGCAAACTTTAATTTCTTCAATCGTTGTCATTAATATGCTGAACATCTGATCTTCATTTCTACTGATCATTACATGATTATACATAATAGAATAAGCAATAGTTGCTTAATAACTAGTATATATTTGGGACATGATTATATCACTTTAGATCAATTCTATACAATCAGGTAATTTAACATTTTTCCTTGAAGCCTTTAATTGAAAATGAGCATGAGGTTAACAGTTCAATGATCTCATCATTAGACAGGTCAAATGTCCATGTATATCTCCAATTTATAACACACCAATTTATTATCAGATTCCATATGTTCAATATTTAACTAGAACCAAACACATAGGTAATACGGTTAAGGTTTGACATTATTAATAGTGAACTAGAATACCTTTAGCTTGCTTATGGCACGCAAACAATCATCTTGAGAAACAGCCTCTCGGGCACCCTTCCTCCTTTGACCAAGCAATTTACACAATTCTTCCAAACTAATCAAACCTCCATTCAAAGGTCTAGTGGCCAAGCAGATATCAACAATCTGTACTCCTGTCTAGATGAATGGGTTGACTCCTGGTTAGACACAAATCATACAAGCAAATAAAACATAATAACAAGAAAAGCTCGAAGTAGGGCCAAACAATATAGAAAACAACCAAACATGCAATAAAAAGCTTAGAGAAATGAAGGGGGCCTCATTTATTGATATGCCAAATTGCGGCATCAAAGCTGTGAAAGGACAATCTTATATGGTAAAAGAGGTACCAGTTACACATCAACGGTGTTCAGATAGTGCATCTTAGATAACTACACTAATTTCAAAGTTACATTACCAAGGTGCCAATATTCTATTTAAGCAATTCTAAGGACAAACTATTATACTAGATGTTAAAACACAATGTAATCCAAGTAGGGAGAAAAATCTACCATCAAATTGCATTTTAGCACATTGATAAATCATGCATTCAGCAGTATAGTATCATTTTGATATAACAATGTAAAAGTATCTGAACACAAGATGAAGTTTCCCATAATAATACAATGCCAAGATTAATAAAACATTATAAAAACAACCTGTTGAATTCAAGAGTTATAACAACCTACCGAGCTCGTAATAGAAATCTCCAATTCCCAACAACTCAGCCCAAAAACCCTTATTTGAAGCCAATGGATCCACTCCAACTTTAGCACACATATCATGGAACTGTGATCTAAATGCAGGGTTCTTCTTTATATCATTCTGCACAAAGATGCAGGAAATTTAATAAATGCTACACAACTTTTGTGTTTGCATCACAACTCAAAATGCCCACTTAATACAACGAGCTACACTCTATCACTTGCACATAACCGAAAACAACATTAATGATCGACAAACTCACAGGTGTCATTTACAACAAGAAATGATCAGATAAATGCATTCTGTACTATACTCAGTGACTACTAATGAAAAAGTATGAAATGATAAGAAGAAAAAAGGACCTTGTGTTTACGGGCGAAGTCTTCTAATTGAGAACGGAAAGTGGAGAGCTGCTCCTTCATCAAATCAGTTCGCAATTTGGCAACATTTTCTCCCAGCAACCGATATTGATCCTGTTAGCTCACATTAATCACAAAATCAAAATCAGCAACACAAATGAAACAATCCTAAGATGAGCAGTATAAGTTGAGAGAAGGGGAAATGGAGATAGACGAACCCTAGCTGCAGCAGCATTTTGCAGACCCCCAATTCCTGGTCTTCGCCTCATTCCGATCCTCTAACTTCTCCAAATCTATTCGATAATAGTGCTGTTTCGTAGTCAGGAGTGGAATCTGTACTTTTTGGTCTTCTTGTTAGTGTGTATTGCAGGCGTGGAGATTGAATCCTGGATCTTCTTCGTCCTCGTCAGCTGAATTCTGCAACAATGGACTGTTAATGTTTGGGCATTGGAATACAACAATTTAGAAAGTTCGTATACTGAATTGTAATTTACGTATTTTTAGATAGCTACAGAGCGCCATATGTAACAGCACCGGACGGCTCGGATCGCAGATCGAACGTATGAGGTCCGGATCGGAGAATTAACACGACTTAGTTTATTGGTTCGGGATCTAACACGTTCGGGCCATACTGTAATGGGGCTCTACAACATTGTCCAATTCCAATTTCCAAATGTATCAAGTTTGATTATGGTTATAGTTTATGGAAAAGACAATCAATGCATTTCTGTCAGGCATCGCTTTATAAGATATAAGGTCAAGTTAAATTCCTCATAAAATTTCTCATAAACTTGTTTTGAACAGAACTGAATTCAAAACTATAAGTATAAGTTTCAACTATACAAATCTTAACTGAACCGAACACAACTGAAGTTAAGATAAATTGAACAGAGAATTCACTCGATTTTGAGGATAACCGAGCCTAAAGTCACTCAATTCTTTCCCAATGCATCAAAACTCAATTAACCAGAGTCTCCATATAATTTCGTCTTTTCAAATTCCACCCTACATCCCAAACCTTAGAAGGTCCATAAATCACATTATTTCAATATGACATAACCACACTTAAACACTCTTACATGTCTTTATAGAGATACCTACAAAACCTATTGTTTGTGAGTCTCATAATTGTCCCACATTACATGTATATATGAAGTATTTCCACCACATGGTATATGCATTACTGACAAACCTTCTAGACATTTTTAAAACAAAAAAATTAGGATGAATTAGTTGCAAATTTGTAACCAATGACGACCGAAGTATACATAACAAAATCACTCCTTCATTACAATTCAATACGATTATCTAATGACTTACCTCCTAGAAAGCCATCGTCCTTGTATTTACAAGTTGATTTTCTCGAAGGTAACATGATATATATGACATCCAATTGTCGCCATCAAGTCGTAAATAAGATACATTTATGATCTATCCCTCTCTAAAAAGACCTCTACCACATGATATTGATAACAATCGACTCAATCCGACCGCCACAATCCCAAACAAAATACATTTACTAATATCTGGAAAAAGAAAAGCACCACTTCCTTTTTTCTTTCTTTTTCTAAGAATTAGAAGAAATAAAACAACACAGAGGCCAGTTGAGACCTATATTTTTGTAGCTTTTGGTGAGAATATTGGGCATTTCCTGTTTATGAAGAAATGACAGACATGTGAGTGTGCATGAGGTTCCATGAACCAATTTCATAGTAAAACACCAACTCAAAAAAACAACAGAACATCAATGTCACATACTCCATATTATAATCTGTGGGTCTGGGAAGCTATATAGGTTTCACTATTGTGTGTAAAATGTAAATTTATTGTCTTGAGAGATTAGATTGGTGTAGAATTACTTAAATGAGGGACAAGTCTTTAACAAACTTCTCTTTTTATGCATAGGTTCAAGGATTGTATGTGGGCATAGGCAAAGCATCAGACAGATGGCATTCTATGTTTGCAAATATAAAGTTGTCTTTATTGAGCCCAGGAAAGATACTTGCATGTTCACAAACTATCAACACTCAGAGGGCCGGGTATCAGTGGCATACACTCTGTAGAATGCATAGTTTTAAATGAAACTCGGGTTGTAAGATTTTCTAAATAAATTATATATAATGAAAACATAAAATTTTCAAATTCAACGATAAAATATACGTTTCGTACCCTCTATCTATTCTCCCCTTAATGACGAGCACATTATCTATATGCATTAGCTCCAAAGAAAAGGATGGAAATTTTGGGATATCATTCTTAAAAGCATTTGAAGAGATCCGTCCATGTATACATGAGTTGAACAATGCCAAATGCATAAACTTTGTGATTGACAATGATTCACCAATTAATTAACATGTGCAGTAATAAAGTAATGTGGTACAAATTTCAAATTTATGTCCACAAAAATTTTATGAACATGGTATATGTAAAAATTTCCGTGTAAGACTACACGTCTGAGATGAGCGGGCATCACTTATCAAGGGCGGTGCCATGCATGTTGGCGGTGGGGCAAGAGTCCCCCACCAAGTTTTTATATAAAGAAATATAGATATGCAGTATCTTTCCAAAATTTCCCCAAATGGCCATAAATAAAAGTTCATTTTATGAGTTAACTGATACACGGAAAAAAAAACTTACGATAGTTCTATGTGATTATAAATTCCAACTTCACCCGTGTTACTTATATGCTCATGTAAATTTGCAGGATTTTATACTTTCGACGATTAGAAAGAAAAAACAAGTTTCTCAAGCGTGCATTTTTCAATCTATTGAATTTCGTTTTTTGTTTTTTTCTTTTGAAACGGCAAAAATTTTCATTAAATAACAAAAGAGCATAAAAAATGCTCAGGAGACGAGCAATTACAAAGATGTAAAATACTTCACCAGACCTAACAGAGACTCAAACACCGAAAATAAACCACCAAAACCGACTTCACCTAAACTAACACCGAGACTTAGACAACACCCAAACCTGAATCTTACACAACATCAGAGACTCAAACCAAACCAGCAAAACATGAGGATAAACCTCGCCCAAAACCCGAATTCGCCTAAACCAACACCCGAATATCATGAAACTACCACCCTAACCTCTTGCACCGCACCTACCTGCACCAACTGCACCACCGCCCCGGACCCTACCTGCACCGTTCTTGCACCACCGCACCTGCAAAACAAAATATATTGAATTTCGTATATTAAACACAAAATATATAAGTGATCGTCCATTCTTTTGCCTTTGCATATTAGCCCACAAGATAAAGTGATTAAACCTCCGCATTTCGTGTCATTTGTCATTTCTAAGTGTTTTAAAACAAACGAAGCTCTAGGGATCTTCTAGCGAAAATAATGACACATTATTTCTGAAAGCTCCTGGAAACACCCCAAGAAAAGTTTATGTTGATCAGTTGGTGTAAGAGTCGATCCTGATCCGTTGGTCGAATTAGTTTTATGTAACGATTCTACAAAATAAAAATAGTAGGCCGACGAACGATAATAAATTTATTATTTAAGAAAAAGAATATATAGAGGGTGGGGTGGAAGACGGTTGGGATCACATGAGTTTGTTAAGCTAAGGTGAGAAGATGCTCTTTCTTTCTTTCCTTGGTATAGGATGGTCCCCTGGCTATGCGTTTTGGGCCTTTTTGGCCCTGTTACGTTGCATAAATATACTGTCACTTTTATACTTGGGGAAAATATTTATGCATTTACCCAACTCCCTACTTTTACTCGATCATCACCACCCCCACTCACGACCAACATTTCATCGTTTTATACTTACCATTCCAACTACTCTAAAGTTGCACTGCATCTACTCTCTTCTTAGAACACACACAAAAAGCTATTCGATCTCGTCGTCTTAGGAAATCTATCTAGACCATCTTGATTCGTCTCGATACGTCTAGAACTCGTAAAAGCTACTAGTACTACACGTAAAGGAGAACTAGTCATCAATGTAAGGTGTACGAAATCAACCTAGCTAGCTATTGTTAAATTGTGAGATTGTTTGGTTATTAGCTCTACTAAAAATATTCAAATCAAGTATCGCCAATTAACCAAATTGATAGACTAGCATATGCATGAGAAGATGTTTGGCGATGTTGATCAATGTGATCTAAATTAGGCCAAAAGAACAAAATTCATACATCATACATCTTTCCAAACCTCTGAGCTCATGAAGATTGAAGCAATATTCTCAACAACAACAAAATATGAAGCATTTAATATTGAAGATAAGCATAATTGACATTTAGGTTCATCTAATGATCAACCGGTCAAAATCAATCGGTCAACACAGAGTTCCATATATGTGTACGACTCTAACTAACTACTTCTTAGGGACGCGAGCAACATGTTTAAGTAAACTCTTTGCATCTCAGATCTTAACGATAGACGGAGTTTTATTATCACTCTGGTGCACCTTTGGCACCGCCAATGTTTTTAATGTGGATTGTGTATTCAATCTCATGTACTAGAGTGCTCTTAGAATACGAGGACTTGGATATAACCTTATATATGTCTAGTGGATGTCGTGAAGAATCAGAAGTAGGCTAAACAATGGTTATGATTAATAAACTTGTCTTGATTTAATTGACTAGCATTGTATCTAGCATTAGCAAGCACTGGATAGATATGTATGGATAACACTACAATAACTTAACATTTTCTCAAACAACTCAACCTTCAATTCAGCTGATCTAAAACTTGAGAACATTTGCATTATACATTTTTAGCTACCAATACGCTCATCGAATCCAGGTTTAAAAACATGTATAGCGAGCTCCACCATCCATAGAACTTAGCCCGGAAAAATATGGACACAACACAAGAGAAGTACATGTATGATGTATGGTAGAAGGTGCAATAAAGATAACCAAAGTTGGAGGTCAAAAATAGTTAGTGACACATATATACACACATGATGCTAACACATAATGAACAACACTTGACTAGCTTTGTCCGCATGGTAGAGTATAGCGAAGTAGTGGCATGGGTGTGACAATATTCAGCTTGTCTCACTTGTATGGACCACTGCCATCTGTAAGCTGCCTAGTACTCATTTCCTTAACACTCTTCTTTAACTAAAATTCACTTTACGTACCCATTAAATATTACTATCATTTCTATTTTTTATTTTATTATCATCTTCAAAGTTGGACTCTCCGTCTATATATATCCACCTCTCTTCTTCCAACTCTCCATGCACTAGCTACACAGACTAACAATGGGGACTCTCTTCTTCCTCTGCCATTACATGTCTGTCTCAGAAATGGTGAATCTTCAATAGATGAAGCTGCCAGCATGATCTTAACTTGTCTGCCTTTCAGCCAAGATCAGATCATGTGGCAGTTTCACCTCTTGGTGGTATCACATATACCACAACCAAATATCGATTAATTTCTTTCATCGAATTCGAATTCTATCTCTTCTTCTCTTATCAATCTCTCTTCTTGGTTGCAAATGAATTTTTCTGTCATGTATCAAGATTTTGCTATCTATTAAGTTATATACACATTATATTATATGGCTGTTTGATTAGAAAAAGAGAGCTAATTATATACCTTATCAGTTATCAGTTATAACCATTTGAAACATTTACAGACATAGGCTCGATGCATATGGGCTCGGACTTCAAGGAGAACCGGGGTTGGGGCTCAAAACCGAACATTGGTATACGTTACAACATATAATATTATTATTATTTCGGTGTTCGGGTTCATAGGGAAGAAATGAAGGGGGTGGCAGGTGGCTTAGCTAGCTATAGACTATAGTATATAAAACTAGGGAAGATAGGTGAACATGGGCGTGAGAATCTTGAAAGCAAGGTTGTGTTAGAGTTGTTGGTGACAGAATTTCGTGTGTCTTGACTTGTTTGGTGCTTTTAAGATCTCTTCTTTTCTATTCTACTACACTAAACTACTCCATCTTTCTTGTTCTCTTGTGCATTGCCTGTGAATCTCTCATTAGTTGCTACCTATTGCTAGCCAATCCTGAGTAATTAGCCTCATAATTCTTTAATAATTGTGTAATTATAAAAGTGAATTAACAACTTTGGTTTATGTTTTTGGTAACAAGATTATCAAGATTATGTTATGTTATCCTATGTGAATTTGTATAGTGACTTGGTGCACAACCAACAAGAAAGTTGGGAAAGAGTAGGCTTAATTCTTCTTTTTCTTCTTTATTTTGTTTTGTGGTTTGCTTCTCAACAAATCATTTTGTGCCATTATGATACAAAGGTCATTTCAATTTAGTGTGACAGTGCAGATGCCATCCAATCATAGATGTGCCTTACAACAACTCCTTCGATGATGGAACGTCCAAAGAGACTTAATTGTGTTGTGTTGCTCTTGGATTTCGATGGTTTTAATAGTTAATTTGATGTTGGGGTCTTTATATGTATAGTGGTGTCCCGGTTTGCTTTTTCTAACTGTAAATTAAGTTTGATGTAAACAACGACGGCTCGATGATAATTTCAATAAATCTTTGATCTTCGAGGTTCAGATCTCAACTCTCTAAGTGTTATATTTAAAGAATTTGTATTTTATGCCGTGGTCCATACATACATAGCAGTTTAGAGTTTGAAAATTAAAGGATATCATTCCTTTAGATGGTATAGATTATTTTGAATGAAATTATGTTTAGGTAAAGTTGCTTTACTAGTACATGATTTTGTGTAATATGAATTTCTTGTAAATGAAATTATGCATAATTATACAATTTTTTTGCACATCATATATGTTAAGTGTAGGAGATGAAGGGAAAATAAGAAATGGATGTACATAAGCATAATTCAAAATAACATTTATACTATTATAAAAGAAAACACATTCGATCAAATTATTTAGCGGACCAAAAACTACCAAATTAATTCAAAAAGATTATATAATCTTTTCTTGGTAATGTATTATTTCATCAATTTTTAGTAATTTGTAACTGTGTTCCAAACTTCCAACTGTGTCTGTACTACTCCATGTCAGTATAGATATATAACTCCAACTTTTTTCTCTTCATTAATTAGCGCCATCAACTCATAAAATTGATAAAATTTAAGTTTGAAGTTTGTATTCTTAAACATTGGCAACATATAACTTTTTTTTTTTAAGAGTCAAAGGTGACTCGAACCCCCGACCTATTAGTTGGAGGGCAAGCGTCTTACCAACTGGGCTGCGCTTCGTTGTCACATTGGCAACATATTGTTTAACGTTTTCATATAAATATTGTTCTCCCGGTCACATGCGAGTACCTTGTGTCACATTTGCTAGTGAGAACGGAGAAGAAGAAAAATTGAGATGGAAAAAAATGCATGGGGAAAAAACAAAAAAGAGACTAGATGTAATCCCCCGAAGTTTGAAATTAGCATTTTAGCCCATTTTATGGCAAGTTTAATTATTCCGGTTTTAGTGATACTCAGTCCGTGATAGTCTAACTAGAACCTAGATTTAAGCCCAATAAATATCCTCCCAAATCAAGCTTGAAAATTAATAATAAGAGATCTCAATTAATTAATTAATTAACCCTGCACCGTCT
>JAYMSL010000547.1:0-23218 GCA_036897195.1 Plantago coronopus
TTCGAGTTTTTGGATGTTTCGAGCTTTCGAGTCGAGCTAAATTCGAGCTTTATGATGTTTCTAATAATTTTAAACTTAAGTTTAGAAAATTAGCGAGCTCTCGAGCCGAGCTCGAACCTTCGAAAAAACATTTCGAGCCGAGTTCGAGTTTGAGATATGAAGCTCGTTCGAGCTCGAGTTCGAGCCCGAGCATAGTTGTCCTTAACGAGTCGAGCTTCTGCATAGTTCGGCTCGGCTCGGTTCGTTTGCAGGCCTAATCATAGTAACATGTAGTGTAGGAACTTGATGAATAGCAATGCTGCAACAATGAAATTTTTATTAAGATATGAAGGGAGACAATCATTTTTGTTTTGGTTGCTACTACGACATGAAACTGATTCCCTATTACACAGATGCGTTAAACGCATTGTGAAAATCCACATACATAGATTATTCAGTGAATTATTAGTTCAGAACTGAGATAACCTTTTTGTGCTTTGGAAGCAAATTGAACATATGTTGATTTCATGCTGTTACACTTAGGAAGCATAAGAGAGAGAGATTGTATCCCCCATTCTTTCTCAAATATGCTTTCTATGCAATTTCTATTCTCTAGCAAAACTAAAAGAAGAGAGGAAGAGTACATAACTGATAACTTTAGAGAAGATCAGGGTAACCAATAAAGAGAACTTACTAAACCAAACCATAAAATATACTATATATTTTTTTACAAAATCACTCTTTGTCACATTTTTCCGCCAGCTTTCTTCAAAACGATAATCAGGCTTTATAGATATGAGCTCCAAGAAAACACAGTAATGGAGTCAAAATACACAGCACCAATGCAGGCTATGAGAAAGTAATACTGCCACCCAAAGCTTGTCCTGTATTTTCACAAAATCAATGAATCAATCCTTATCCAAGCCATGGCATTCACATTCGTTGAATATCAATGACGTATCACACAACTGAGGGATTAGAGTTATACATGAACACGGAGTGCCAGAGCTTATACTTGGATCAACCAATTAACTCAATTATACATCTAATTGGAGAATGTGGGGATATTCTATGAGTCACTAAGGGGACATATTCTTATGTGTTCTCCACTTCTCCTGATAATCTTTATTTTAGGGGACATATTTTCTCTTTCAGATACTCAAATGCTTACAACCTGAATTTTCAGATTACTGTATCAGACTTAGTTTCATGTTGATCATAGTTCATAATATAGCACTTATGTTTCACATTATCTTCGTCTTACTTGGTATTTAATTTTATTGACTTGTTTACTTTTATGTGGTAGTTGTTCTATTTTCTCCACACTGCCCAATAAGAATATCTTGGGAAAAGGAAGATGAAAAGAGCGCAGCTGACCAGAAGCCGTAAATACCGGAAGTTGACTGATCCGGCATTTATGCTAAATTTACCATCAGAAATCACTCTTGAAATATTAACTAGGATTCTTGCTAGGACCATCATAGGCTGGAAATGTGTGTCCAAGACATGGCTCCAAGTTCTCTTAAGCGCTGAGTTCACCAGGTACTACTACAATTATAGATCAACTTGCGGCCTAAGTGTTCTTCTCTAATGCCAAGAAGGGACAATTTATGCAAGCTAGTCTAATTTGAAAGTGTTCCAAACTTAGTTTCATGTTAAACATAGATCATAATACAGAGCTTATATTTCACGTTAATTTTGTCCAAAAAAAAAAAAAAAAAAAAAAAGTTTGAGGCAAGCCGCAAGTGAGGTATATAACTGTTGCGCAATGCATGTGCTGCAAGTGAGAAATATAACTGTTGCCCAATGCAAGCGCTGCAAGTGAATGTTGGGATATTCTATGAATCACTATTCCTATTCCTCTGTTAATTTATGTTTGATGAGAGCATCATGTTTTGTTAAGTATGTATGTGATATTCTTCTTTGTTCTCCTGATAACCTTTTTTTCCGTTGAGATACTCAAATCCTTGCGGCCTGATTTTTCACATCACTATGTTAGACCTATTTTAATTTTGATCGTAATCGTAATATAGCGGTCATATTTCTTATTATCTTCCTCTTACTTGGTATTTAATTGTATTGACTTGTTTCCTTTCATATGGTAGTTGTTCTGTTTCCCCACACTATCCAATAAGAATATCTTGGCAGAAGGAAGATGAAAAGAGCAAAGCTGACTAGAAGCCGTAAACAACGGAAGATGACGGGAGATCCAGCATTTATGCTAAATTTACCATCAGAAGTCACTCTTGAAATCTTAACTAGAATTCCTGCTAGGGCCATCATAGGCCGCAATGTGTGTCCAAGACATGGCTCCAAGTTCTCTCTAGCGCTGAGTTTGCCAGGCACTACTACGATTATAGATCAACTGGCGGCCTAAGTGTCCTGATGCCAAGAAGTGACAATTTATGCAAGCTAGTGGAATTTGAAACTGTGCTTGCGCTCCAACACTATGAACCAACGACACTGGCATTTGATATAAGAGCAATAATTAGATCAGATCGTTTCTGTTTAGCGGTGGAGGGTTTAGTTGACGGCTTACTCTTCTTGCGTGACTATGCTGCCGAACTTTTTATATATGCAATCCAATTACGCAAGAGTACATCCGGCTTCAAACAGATAAAGCTAAGTTATTTTCACTTGAACCACCAGGACAATCCCCATTCTCACCAGGGGTATTCATTATGCTTTTGCAATGATGTGTCAGCGGCAAAAATTCTTATATGGAGAATGAAGGAGTATGGAGTGAGAAAATCCCCAGGTATTTGTGCTACTCCTCATGAATCAGCTTACCCTTTAAAAGTATTGAATGATGGGTGGTATCTTGTTCTGTTGATTCAACAGCCTGGTCTATTTCTGCCCGGAGACGAAGACTGCTGGAAAAGTGAATGTTTTGGGACCAGGCACAGATGGTTGGTTTGTGCCAGTCTTTCACAAGTCAAGCTTTGTTAATCTCAAAAGGTTTGGTGGAGAAATTGACATCTCGAGTCTTACCTTGGGAGCTCGACAACATAGGTACTGGTACAACCTTGTTTTACACTGCACACTACACACTATAAATATCACCATCCACACGTTTGCATCCGAGCCCAATTCACACTGCACACTACTCACTATAAATATCACCGCCCATAAGCTTTCATCCGAGTCCAATTCTATTCACTAGTCAACCAAGATTCAAGATGGGATAAAGACATGTTTCTCATAAGCTCTTGCGTTTGCGTATCAAGATAACTTGCATAAGCTCCAAGAATCAGGATACTCTGAACATAAAATATTAACAATCATTATGCATATACATTGTTTTTGGTCGTCCGAATTATGTAAGAAAGGAATAATCTATAATAATATGCCTATTTAATATGAAAAAGAATACGAAAGAGAAAAAGCTATGTAGTCTTGAACTACTTTTGAAATTTCCCTAACTAACATTAGCACTCTAATCTTTTCATTTAAGATATTCTTGCTTTATTATGTCGGTAGTTCCAGCACCCGTTTTATTTCCATGGCTACTCTGTTGCTAAGTAGCGACAACTACAGAATATATACATTATTTTGGTAAATTCTGTCACTGATATGCTCATTTGAGCTTTTCTCGTAGTGTGAATGGGCTTTCTAGTTTCACCTTCCCACTTGTAATATTTTACTGCCTTCATAATATTCTCGAACTACCCCTTTTGTTTTATAGTCTGTTTAATATGTCCACTACAGTATTAACAGAAGATTTTAGTTTCACACTATGTTTATGGATTTTGTTAGAACTCAAATAATTTCTGTATTTAAACCAATTTGTCAATATTCCTCAACCCTGTACATTTACTAATTAATCTCTCAACTTCGTACTCGTTATTCGAAAACACCCACTAGTTGTTTAACAAAGATTTTATCTAATCACTTCTGTACATAACAATGATTTTATGTACATGCTTAACCAACTTGTTTGATTAATTAGTCTTAAACTACAGCCTAAATCATGTGGCTTAGTTAACAATGATTTATGATTTGGAACCTTTCTCCACAATCAAAAGACTAGGTATCAAAACCTTTTCTTCTTCTTCAGTTTCTATCTGGTAAACAAGATATTGAATCCAGATATGAACAACCGATCACTTTTCTTGAATCTGCCTTCAGAAATCATCACTGATATTCTCTCCAAATGTCCAACAAGAGCCATTGCAATTTGCAAATGTGTTTGCAAGAAATTCCTCAAGCTAATCTCTTCTCTTGAATTTGCCAACTCCCATCTGCCTAACGCAATCCCTGGCCTGATTGTTGATCTAACTCAGGGAGGTGAAACTTTATGCTCCATTTATGAATTTGAAGATACTCTCGGCCTTCAGCACCATGATCTTCATTATAAACCGGTGATGAAATTCAACCCCAACATTTTATCTAGCTCCCTTGAACCCAACGTAGGGATAGAGTGCTCCTATAATGGCTTGCTTTGCTTAAGGGAAAACGAGGGCGGACTCGATACTCTGTATGTATGTAATCCAATAACCCATGAGTATATCACTCTCCCGGTGCTTCAAGGCAGTGTTCTGGGTTCCAGCGTCGATACATGTGGAATCGGAATGGCAGCATTGAGTGGCCAATACAAAGTGGTTAGGATATTCCATGAGCTTGTGGCTGTTAAATCAAAGGAGTTGAGGATTGTGTGTATGGTCTATACTCTTGGCACTGGTTCATGGAGAAGTGTTGAAGCAAATGAACAGATTTACCAGTACACTGCTGGGCCTCCCAATGGGGCTTTTCTGAATGGGAATCTTCACTGGTCAGTTTTTATTCTATTTCAATTTCTATCGTACTTTCCGTGTGGAGGGTCACAAATGGTTATGTG
Source organism: Plantago coronopus (assembly GCA_036897195.1). NCBI lineage: Eukaryota > Viridiplantae > Streptophyta > Magnoliopsida > Lamiales > Plantaginaceae > Plantago > Plantago coronopus. The sequence continues at coordinate 4,817 of JAYMSL010000547.1, forward strand.
TATTACCAACTTAGCTGCGCTTCATTGCTATTATTACAGGTTAGTTGAAGATGCGGAAGGGCCACAAGGGATCTCGTGTTTCGACCTTGAGGCAGAACTGTTTATGCCATTCCCACCTCCTCCTTTGGCAACATTTCAAATCTTGACAACCGTGGGGGAGTGTTTATGTCTTTGTGATTATGGTTCGGATGAGGAAATTGTTATATGGATGATGAAGGAATATGGGGATGCAGGATCTTGGACCAGACAGTTTGTAATTGGTATGTACCAGGAACCCGAAGGGATAGATGCCGAAACATTTATGGTGTTGAAAGTGTTTAGAGATGGAGATATCTTGATTTTGCGAGAAAACAGTTCCTTGTTCTATTATTCCAAGGAGACTGGGACTAATCAAGAAGTTGATGTGTTTGGGCTCGATCAACATGGTTGGATCGATGCCTTGATTCACACTCCGAGCTTTCTTTCACTGCGAAGCTTCGAACTGGAGAATGTAAGTGCATTCTGAAATGTGGTCAGTTCAGTAAGCTGATCTTTACTTCAGCAAGCCAACATATTTGATAATTTGCGGCAAAATGTTTACTCCCAAGATTCTGCATTGGAAAATGTTTATTGTGGTAGTAGCTGACTTTGAATAGCACAAGATTGTGTACTTTTTGCATTACAGAATGTATGTTGTAGCATGAAATGATCTTGAATTGCATAAGATCTTGTAATTTCTGCTTCACATAATGCATAGGTGATATGTCCATGGACATGGAAATTTATGGGAAAATTTCTCTACTTCTTTGAACCACATGATCCTTGGTTTCTATTTTGGTATGATAACTTGGTAAAAATTCTCATCAATTTCATAGAATATAGATGTTGGAAAAGTTGTTGTACAGTTAACATGCACAATTTAGCCTCAATGCAAAAGAATAAAATATAATTCTCTGTAATGTAGCAAAATTCAGTTTAATTGAATTATCGCGAAGAGGTGACAAACATGTTTAACATGTGCGCTTTGGGGACTAACTGTGCCAAGACTAGTAAAGCTGGTGTAACTTGGTACTTGGAGTCCAAATTTTGGATGAACCTCTATTGAAATTTTTTCCAACCAATTGATCAAGTTATTAATGAGTAAATGATTCTCAGTTCAGCTCGTCCAAGTCCAACAGAACAGAAGTTAATGTCACCAGTCCACTGAATAAAATAGAAATTATTATTGATACTCATTTTATTTTACCGCTTCAAAAAAAGAAAAGAAAAAAAAACCCATAGCTAACAATAAGATATTCCCTGTCTCATAAAACTTTACCCACTTTTCATTTTGAGTGTCCCACAAAACTTTACTCATAATCATATAAGGAAGGTACCCGACACACTAAAATATTATTTTAAACCAACATTACTACTTTATCACCAAAAATTAATCTACCCACTTACTTTTTCATTTACTCCATTACTTTAACTCATTTTCTTAAAATGCGCGTGAAATTTAATAGGTAAAGTTTTGTGAGACGGAGAGAACACCATATTTGTGTGCAAACTGAGGCATCTGTGAATAGTGAGAGAGGAGACAATTGATCTTGCCACTAGTATAAAAGAGACCAAACAAACATATGACTCCCGTTCATATTCTTTAATAAGTTTTATTTAAACGTTTTTTTTTATATTATAAATTTGAAATTTGAATAAATTCTATATTACCTTTTGTTTTTTCCAATTATTGTAGGAAAAAGTGTCTAATTTACATACTGGACCACGAGCAAAGACAGGGCGAGGTTAGAGGTGGCTGCCGCCCCACCCAAAATTTTAATTTTTGATATTTATTATTGAACTTTTGAAAATTTTGGCATTTCGCCTCATCCAAATTTTCAAATTTACATAATTGACATTAGACTTTTAAAGATCTTTGACATTTCGTCCACACAAATTTCATAAATATTAGAGTCTCTAAATATTATTTTCACCACCCCGAATTCCAATCCGATCTCCCCCCTGTACTGGACTAAAGTTCAATCCAGGAAGGTCTAATTTCACCATACCTAAAATTAAAATCTAGTCCAGTCCATGAAGCACGCAAAGTCTAGTTTCAGTGAAAACTATTAAACTCTCCCAAATCAATTCTTCTTCATTACTGTCGATGTCGTTAAGATTTTCGTGCCAGCTGAAGCCTGAAAGACAATCTTTTCCGGTGAGTTTATGCCCCCTCAGTAGATTTATGGTTTCTGAATTTTGTGCATGTGATTTGACTTTGTCTGAATTTCCTCTTTTGGATGCAATTTTTTGACATGTTAGGTCTGCACATAAGGTGTTTGATATTTTGATACAATCACCTTATACTACTTAGTAGAAAACAGGGTGAGTTCTTACAGAGTTTTTCCTGAATAGAAAACAGGGTGAGAGCTTACAGAGTTTTTCTGAATTGTATCTCAAACTTTCAGTGATCTTCTAGCTGTATGTATACTGTTTTTTATTCGTCATATTTTGTTGATAACATCTTCATATGTAGCTCACATTCATTTCTATTCATTGTGCCTCTCCTTCTTGTAAGGATGCACTTCAATAATGAGGTAGTGAAGATGTTAGTTGTAGTAAATATACAGAGCACGGATAGATTTCAATTCGTCTTAGTTTTTTGATGGATTTGCATTAATGCTGTGGGTTGCTTCTGCTTGATAAGCCGGTTTTCATATTTTGCTTCTTCTGTTCTTCATATGATATACAGAAGCATTTGGTATGATGGAAGTTGGAGAGAGCTCAGGCAACATGGATGCTAGAAGTCGTCCAGTGGACCTAAAGATATATAATCAAGCTCTCATTCTGACTTTACCAACAGAACTCACCATTGATATTCTCGCAAGACTTCCTATTCGTACCATCATTGCTTGTAAGAATGTATGCAGAACGTGGCACGAGTTGCTCTCAAGTTCTGAGTTTGTCAAGTACCATCTTTCTAGGTCAACAGGCGGCCTATTTATCCATCTAAGGCCATTGGGTGGAACTATATGCAGGCTAGTTGAGTTTGACAGTAAACTTGACCTTCAGCACCATGCCGTTCATCATAAACCGGTGTCAGATTTTGACCTGAGATCAGTCATTCGCGATCTTCATGCCAGGATAGCAGTGGTGGCGTTAGCTGATGGCTTACTTTGTTTGCATGATTGCTATGGTCACGTTGACACGCTCTATGTATGCAACCCTGTTACTCGGGAGTATATCATGCTTCCGTATCTTAGAGGACATCGCCGTTATCCCAACACTGTATGCTATGGGATGGGGATAAGTGCATTAAGTTGCCAATACAAAGTGGTTAGGGTTTTTCACAAACCTGTCCATGAGAAAGGAACAAGTTCACGTCTGAACAAGTTGACAGTTCAGTGTATGGTCTACACTCTTGGAACAGGATCATGGAGAAGCATCCCCTCGGGTATTCCATATGAATATGTTAAGAGTCAATTTTGCACAGTTATGAATGGAAATCTTCACTGGCTAGTGAATGATGCAAATAACATCACACTGGTTTCATGTCTCAATCTTGAAACAGAATTGTTCAAGTCCTTTTCACTTCCTTCCGCAAGAAACTATTCCTTCAACCCTGCCTTGACTGCTCTGGGGGAATCTTTATGTTTTTGCGAACATCTGTCATGGGATAAAATGATTATATGGAGGATGAAGGAATATGGGGTTGGCGAATGGACAAAGGAGTATGTGATCAACGAATTCCTAAATCTTTCTGGTGAAATTTTCATAAATGTTCACCCTTTAAAGGTTTTTAATAATGGTGATGTTTTGATGTTCTACAATATGGATTTCCTGTTCTATTACTGTAATAAGACTAAAACTACTCGAGAAATTGAGGTTTTTGAACCAGGTAGTGATTGTTGGCATGAGGTACATCTTCACACTTCCAGCTTTCTAAGCCTCAAAAGTTTCACGATGGAAAATGTGCAATCGTTCTAATACAATTTGTGGATTCTGCACTTGCACTATACTGGAACTGGAGGTAGGTCTTGTATATTTCATGTTTTCTTTGTTGATAGTAAAATCTCATGTATGTAAACTATATTGTGATCTAAGAATCAACGTCAGTTGTAACTGGAAGCTTATTAAACAGTGAATATTCATATTTTCAGTTTAGTTTCTCAATTTGAATTGTCTGCTTATTTAGTTGAATATGTACTGAGCTTTGCTTAATGTCTCTCTCAGTCTCACTGAAAGAGTTCGGGGATACTTATAAATTATAATATTCTCTATGACTTGGCTTTATCCATGTACTCATATGCTAGTTTATATTTTTAATAGTTATTACCTGGTCCTTGTGGACCCACAATATGCTCTATCTGTTTGCTATAGAAATCTAAATTCTAATCATATGCATTAACAATTTCTAGCTAATTTTCACCTAAACCTCAATTGGTGCTTTACTTTTTTAAAGTATCATGAGTTTGACAGATTCAGATATACAAAATTACCCACCTTGACAAGTCTTCCATATCACAAAAGATCTATCCTTGTAGATTATATTATCTTAATCTTCTTAATCTATTCCAATCTTACATCACAATCTGTAATAAGAGATGTATATCTAAAGACTGTTGACAATTCCTGGAGCCTCTGATCTCATGAATCCTAGGATGAACAATCCATCTTTTTTCCTAAATCTACCCTCTGAAATCACTACTGATATCCTCTCGAGACTTCCTGTTCGAACCATTTTCATTTGTAAATGTGTTTGCAAGAAATGGATTGAGCTAATCTCGAATCTGGACTTTGCCAAGTCCCATCCTTCCAAACCTATCCCTGGTCTGATTGTCTATCTAACTCAGGGAGGTGAAACTCTATGCAGTATCTTCGAATTCGAAGATGTTCTTGGGCTTCAACACCATAATCTTCACTATAAACCTCTGATGAAGTTCAATCTCAATGTTTTGCCTAGCTCCCCAAAAGGCAACATACAGATAAATTGCTCCGTTAATGGGTTGCTTTGTTTGCAAGACTATGGTAACGAAATTGATACTCTTTACATATGTAATCCCTGCACGCGTGAGTATATATCTCTTCCAGGTCTTGAAGGAGCTTATCTATATCCAAATGTTGCCACATATGGATTCGGTATAAGTACAGTGAGTTGCCAATATAAAGTGGTTAGAATTTTCCATGAGCCTGTGACTAGTAGAGGTACAGGTTTCGGTGGTTTAAGCCTTCAGTGTATGGTTTACACTCTTGGAACAGGTTCGTGGAGAAACGTCCAACCGAACATGGTGTATAACTACAATCTCCGTTCTAGTACTGCAGCTTTTTTCAATGGGAGTCTTCACTGGTTGGTCGAAGATGGTACAGGATCTGATCTAATTTCATGTTTTGATCTTGAAACAGAAACATTTAAGCCATTTCTCCTTCCGTACCCTGGCTATTACTTTTCAGGTTCGACGTTATCGGTGGTTGGGGAGTGTTTGTGCATTTGTGACTTTGGCAATGATGATGACATCGTTATATGGATAATGAAGGAATACGGGGTCGAAGGATCTTGGGAGAAAGAGTTTGTGATCGACAAGCACCCTGATCTTGAGTTTTTAACTTATGAATCCCTTTACATTTTGAAAGTTTTTGAAGATGGGGATATCTTGATGTCGTGGGATGATGGTTGCCTTTTCTATCACTGCGAGAAGACTGAGACTAATCCAGAAATCAATTTGTTTGAGCGCGGTCAGTATGGTTGTAATGGCGGATTGGTTCACACTCCAAGCTTTGTTTCACTTAGAAGCTTCCCGTTGGAAACTGTAAGCTCGTTCTGATCGATCATCTTAAGCATCTCTTTTCTTGGTATTAGATTGTGTTGTGTTGGTCTATTGTTTTGTGGTTTTGTAGATAATGAGAGCTGTAATGAAGTGATGATTATTGCTGTTATTCCTGTTTCACAGTGTGTTCTTATCTGATGTCTTGTACTACTTGCTTATATTGTCAATAAACCATGTATTGCTAGCAGAGCAGAGTAGTAGCAGGACTGGTTTTTAGATCAGACCTGCTTGGCTTTGTCAACTTTACTACAGTATTAAACTTCAGTGAGCAGTATCCAATGTATGAAGGTCTAAAATATGAACTTGTGTCTGGGTGAGGCTTTGTTGTTCATTTCACCAGATTTGTTCATTTTACCTGATTTCACCTGATTCTGATTTCAGTTCCGGTTAAATTCAGTTCAGATCAGATCCATTTAATTTAATTATAAGATTTTCAGGTGAACAATGTGGTCTAAGGCTCTTTTATTTTTTTATGAGAATTTATAAATTAAACTGAACTGAATGAAACTAAAACTTTGAATAACCAACTGAAGTAAACGGAACTGAATTTAAGTTGAAAATAACTGGACCTAATCGGAACTAATCCAATTTGGGCCTTGTTGGTTATTATTGCCCACTTCCACTAAACGCACCGAATACGAATAAAAACCTAAATGTTGTTGAGTTCCGATTCTGAATCTGGTCATCATCTTCATCCGCCGTATCTGGCATCCAGACTCCAGAGTTCCGAAATCTCTCATCCGATGTAGTTGAAGTCGAAAGTTCCGAATGACCTGTATAGTGCTCGCTCCATCTCTATCTTGAAATAACTGTAATTCAATTTCATTCTGGATTATTTGAAATCAATTAGTATATTTATGGTAAATTGAACATATCATTTCTCCTCTTTCTCATGTGGGGTTGCTCAGTTTGATATCCTCAAGAATTAGTAGTATATTTAGAGCGCGAATTAAAAATCCAGTTCTTTCTTTTAGCACGCGTCGCCAGAGCTACCTCTGAGCGAAAATTGATGAGGTTACCATACGAGTGTCTATGGTTTAACTTTTTTTTTTGAAGAGTGTCTGTGGTTTACCTGCTCGACATGCTTTATTTTACTTTTACAGCAGTTTTAAGTAAAGTTGTCTTAGTTTTCTATTGTTCTTTTTTCCTTTTCTGAAACATCAAAGGAGTGACTCGAGTCCAACACGTTTGTGAGTTTTCTATGTTTATCATGTCCCTAGAAAAGTAGAACGTTCACCATCAGAAAAGAAACTTGCTCCAGAATTCAGAATACCATTTCAACTCCAAATATTTTACTGCACAAATCTTTCTTCCAGTCACATAGTCTAATCATTTCAGTATTCCTTCCAGCACAAGCTGTAGTAGAATAGAATACTTATAAAGACAGTTCACATGTCACCTAGTTCACAAACACAAAGATGGAGAGTCTAGCTTTTATTCTAAATTTACCCTCTGAAATCACTACTATCATCCTCTCAAGACTTCCCATCCGGAGCATTGCCATTTGCAAATGTGTTTGCACGAAATGGCTCAAGCTAATCGCAACTCCAGAATTCGCCAAATATCATCTTCCCACATCATCCGCTGGCCTAATTGTGCATTTAGGTCGAGGTGAAACTCTGTACAGGATTGTCGAATTTGAAGATGTTCCTCTTCACCACAAACCTGTCATGAAATTCAACCCCGCCATCTTATCAAGCTCCCCGAAAACCAACATACATATGGCGTGCTCTGTTGATGGATTACTATGCTTGAGAGAACCAGATTACGACAACAAAGTAGATACTGTTCACATATGTAATCCAATCACGAGAGAGTACATCACTCTACCAAGTCTCGAAGGCGAGGTGCCTGGTTATCCAAACATTGTCACATTTGGAGCTGGGATAAGCCTGTTAACCAGCCAATACAAGGTGGTTAGGATTTTCCACGATCTTGTGTACGGAAAGGATTCACGCGTAAGCCGCTTGAAGCTTGAGTGTATGGTTTACACTCTTGGAACAGGCTCATGGAGAAATGTGGAGCCGAACATTGTGTTTGAATACACAATCCGGCCTTCTTATGGAGTGTTTTTTAATGGGAATCTACACTGGACGGTTGAAGATGATAAAGGATCTCACCTGATTTCGTGTTTTGATCTTGAAACAGTGTTGTTTAAACCATTCCCTCCGCCGTTAGGAACCCAGTTTCTTACAAGCTCGAGTCTGACGGTGGTCGGAGGGTGTTTATGCATCTGTAACTATGGAGACGATGAAGAGATAGTTATATGGAGAATGAAGGAATATGGGGTCGAGGAATCTTGGACGAAAGAGTGTGTGATCAACAAGTACCCTGATCTTGGCGGGATATCGTATGAATCAGTTTACTTTTTCAAGGTTTTCAAAGATGGTGAAATCCTGATGCTGTGGCAGGACAGTTGCCTGTTCTATCACTGCCCGGAGACTGAAACTAATCCAGAAATCGATTTGCTTGATCCGCAGGATCGAAATCCTGATACTGCTTCTGGAATCGACGCACAGCTATACACTCCAAGCTTTGTTTCACTTAGAAGTTTTTCAATGGAGAATATAAGATTGTTCTAACCAATCTTCTTTAGATTTTACCCATGTAGAAAGGCTGTTCTAAGCAGTTCTTATGTTACTCCACAAGTTGTTGTTTTGTTCTGGTTTCCGATCTTGAAATTCTAATTTGAAGTGTGGTTTTTTCTTCATCATGTACTTAAACGTGAAAGCAATAACATATAATTGATCCACAAGACATTGATTGCCATAGGCCATAACCTTTCCGCTCAATTAATCATCAAAATGGATACTCATCAGTATCTTCTCTAGACTTCCAATAAAACCATGACAATCTGTAAATGTGTTTGCAGATCTTGGTTCGATCTTCTTTGAAGCTCAGAATTTATCAGGTCCCATCTTTTAGGCTCATTCACTGGCCTAATTGTGTGCAGATCGAATAAGAACTCACATCCGCTCAGAGCATCTAAATTCAATGAAAATCCTGATCTCGAATACCATGATAGACTTCCGTACAAAACATTCATTGAGTTGGATCTCATGAATGAACTTCATGATTAGCCCTCCTCAACCTAGGATAAGTACTGATGGTTTGAGTTTGATTAATTGCAAAAAGTTATGTGTTTTACATATGTAGGTCCGGATAAGTATAGAGGAGTCAAGTAATGGCTTGCTAATTTGCTTCAGAATTGCAGGCAACAAGGATCCACTCTACACATGCAAATATGCAATCCACTTACTCATGAGCGCATCTGGCTCTTCCGGATCCTAATTCGAGTTCTCAATATCCTCGGGTTGACGAGTAGAGGGTTTGGGGTAAGCAAAGCTACGTACTGGGCCTATATATACAAGGTTGCTCGGATATCCCAGCAACGGCCAACGGGCATGTATGGTTCTTAATTCTGATTTCTGAATATGAGGTTTTACACTGTTGGAACAGGATTGTGGAAATGTATTCCTCCACCCGGTTCCTACCAATACAATCCGGCCTCGTGCAAAATCGGTCTTCCTCAAAGGTAATCTCCATTGGCTGGTCCCTGCAGACTTGATATATTGTGTACGCATAACGCATATGATCATGTTTTGATCTGGAGAAAGAAGTGTTCAACACATTTCTTCCACCAGTTCTTGATGATCCTAAGATGATATATCTCGGTGAGTGATCGCCTAAGCCTAAGATCTGAATCTAATTTGCTCTAGGCCTCTAGGCTCTAGCAGAGCAGAACATTTTGGGGGCAATGAAACTAGTGAAGAGCAGTAATTAGACATCGTAAAATTTATGAATTTTAATTTGTTGGATGCCCATACTGATATGATTAGAGCAGTAATTAGACATTGTAGACTTGTAAATCTAATTTGCAATTAATCGTCAAAATTCCAGGCATATTACATAACGTACAGGGAGGGAACGTACGTAATGAATTAATGAAATCAACCGAGATGTAGTGAACTCAATATATCATACTCCCTCCGTCCGCTCAAACCAGCCCCATTTTGCCATTTGGGCGTCCGCTCAACCCAGCCCCATTTCCAAAAATGGAAACTTTTTATTACTTTTAAATCAAACAATCCTACCCCACTTGTACTATATATCAATAAACTACAACAATTCAACCCCACTTATACTACTTTACTTTCCATTAATTACTCCACTATACCCCACTTGTACTATATACCAATAAACTACTACTCTCCTTAAATAATGTGCCGGAAAGCAAATGGGGCTAGGTTGGGCGGACGGAGGGAGTAGCCTATTTGCGGAATTGGGTGGAGCCACCTCTTCATGTTGAAGTTCAATTGAATTTCAATTCGATGACGATGAGTCTACTCAGATAGGATTTTATCAGAATTTGAAATATAAGAATAGAACGATTAAACATTGTCAATTGAATAAGAAAATGTCTCACATTACTCTAATACTCAATACTACATGCACCGATGCCTGAAGTATGATCCAACAAGAAAATAGAGTGAATGGGAATGGAGTCATATATGAAACGTAAACGAGGCATGGTCTTATGAACTCGATTGAGAGGAGATATAAAGATCTTAATATGATTGTATAATATACGAATTTGAGATTTAGACTAACTTGTCCAAACTCGTCTCGTAGTTCGTCTAAACAATCACATTTCTGAAAGCCCATCAAGAATTGGGCCGACACCATTTAAGCCCATACTTTGACTTGGTTGGGCCTGCCATAAAGTCCATCAGATATCCAAATAATATCTAAACCTAATTTAACCCTAATTTTCCAAATTTCACCAGCTGTGAAAAATTTCCCCTCTTTTCTCCTTCTTCTAAACATGGTGAAGCCCTAGCCGTCGAGCATTTTTCCAAGATTGTAAGTGGGTTATTCGAAAGTGTAGTTTTCTCAGGTTAGAAGAGTAGTTTCTATTAATTAGTCCCAGGCATTGTCTGTTCATTGTTGATTCTGCATTTATTCAAGCTTTGATCTTTCTATATCATAGAATGGCTACGGCACTGGCAAGAAGATCAGCTACTGGTATCTGCTACTTGTTTCGCGATAATTCTAATCTGTTACCCAAATCCCATGTTTCTTCTTTATTGCAACTGTTTTACTTCTCTAGCTCTAGTTCTAACCCTAAAGAAAGCAGATTGGAAAAGCCAACTTTTGTGCCTGAATTCTTTATTGACAAATACCAATTCTCCCATGAATTAGCTTCAAAAGTTGCTTCTGCTTCAGCTCGCACTAGAAATCCAGAAAATGCTGACTTATTACTGTCATTTCTCAAAGATAAGGGCTTTTCGAACACCCAGTTAGAAAAAATCATGAGTATGGAACCTGGTTTGGTCTCTTCATCTGTTGAAAAAACAATCAAGCCAAACTTCAAGATGTATGAGGACTTTGGGTTTTCAGCTGAAGAGGTTGTTCAGATGATTTCAAGCAATACAAGAATTATGTGTATGGGGGCAAGCTCGATGATTGCCCGCATCTCTATATTAAAGGGTCTGTTGGGGCAATCTGAATTGGTTAAAGTTTGTAAGAATCGCTACTGTTTTTCTCATCATCCAGAGAAGTCTCTTTTGCCAAATATTGAATTACTAAAAACTTGTGGTGTATCGGTGGAGCAGATTAATAATCTTGTATGTACCTTTCCTAGTTTCTTCTTTGTGAATCCTGATACTATGAGGAAATATGTTCAAAAGGTTGATGAGATTGGTGTTGACCGGTCTTCTAAATCATTCATATATGCTGTTCGAGTTGTTGGTTCGATGTCTGATGAGAGTTGGGAGCTCAAGCTGAAGACATTCCGGGATCTGGGATTTTCAGAAGATGATATATTGAGGGTGTTACGGGTTGTACCAACGGTATTCGCTGTATCTACGCATAAGTTAAAGAAGGTAAAAGAGTTCCTACTTGAAACAGGGAAGTATGATATGTCGTGTATTGTTAACGCCCCGCTATCACTCATATCCAGTGTTGAAAAGAGGTATAAACCAAGGTTTAAAGTTCTGAATGCTTTGGAGAAGAAAGGTTTACTTAAAAGGTGGCCGAGGCTGTCATCGATTAGAGGATGGTCCAATGAGGCGTTCTTTAAGAAGTTTGTGGCTCCATATGGGGACGAGGTCCGTGAAGCATTCATTGGGAAGGTCCCTGTCAGTCATAAAGCAGAGACCGGAATATGCGACCATAAGCAGAGCTAATTGTGCGTGTGCTCAGTGCTTTAGGTGACAATGGTGTAGATGCTAAGAGCCGAATATATGTGTGCTTATGTCTAAGTGAATGAAGTAATCAGTCTAAGGAAACCTGTCAATTTGGATTTGAAATTGTTACTTGTATTGTCAATCTATAGCGTAAAACATTTCTTGTTTCGTACTGCATTTTGTGGAAAATGGATTCCAGTGGATTCTTCAAGCACTCTCTTTGATTTTGTCCGATCTTATAAGTATTCTTTCCATGTTTCCTGATCTGAGTATCCTCTTTGAGAAAGTAAACAGCTCACTTGGTTTGTTCGGTGGAAAAGTATTAGATGAATCTTGAAGTAGTTGATTTACTTGTCCTAAGCTAAGCATTCTGCAATGGTTTACTGGTAGTGTCATTTGGTATGTGGGTAGAAAATAATTAGACGAATCTTGAAGTAGTTGATTTACTTGTAGATGCCTAAGCTAAGTATTTTGCTACGGCTCAGTGGTGGTGTCATATCTGCTCAGATATCGTACTGTTTAGAATTTTTGTAGGATTTCTGGTAGTATGTATGTTGATACTTGATGTTGGACTTTCTTATTCTGTAGAATGTAGATCAAGGATGACTTTTTGAAGCTTACTTTGAATTAAGATCCCTCTCGGTTTCCTGTTTTTCTGTTTTTCAGACATAGGAATATATATTTGCCATGAATTGTTTTAGCTACGTTCGAACTGTAGGTTATAATCTGTCACGATGCTCTACATGTTGGTTGTTTCCTAACAACGTTGTGCTTGGAGGATGACAAAGATTTACAATGTTCTTACTTGTTAGAATTTAATGTCATTGCATTATTTGAATGATTTACCTTAGGCACTTCCACTTGGAATGATTGGATTCACAGTTTCACATTTGTATGCTTCATCTTCAGCATTTGATTTCCAGTACCAAGCAATATCATTCATATGTATTGCAAGTGTACTCTATTGGCGATTCATGAAGAATAAGCTGTATCACTACGGAATAGTTGAAGATGGAAAAATGATGCCGGATGGACGTGTTATAATTGCACAATATGTAATTCAACTAATGATTCTTCTGTCAATTGCATGTTATTGTACTATCCTGGTTCTGTCTGGAGTGGAGTGTTGATGGTTCTTTGAAGTTTGAACTCTTTCATTTGTATGTTGATGAATGCATGAACTGAATAAACAAAATAAGCAATTAAGCAGCTTTAGCCCCATTGAATGTTCAAAAGTTCAAATTTTGCATTCAGTTTCAGGTTCTCTGCTGACTTGTTAATGAATCCCGTCTATGTCTTAAGTGCTAATGAGCGATTTAGTGTCTTAAAGAAGTCTCAAGCCACTTTTCAGCTCGTTCGTGCCAGTGACAACAGTTTGAGGTTCTCTGCTTATGCATATGTGATATGTGTATCCATCCAAGAAGAATAAGTTTTGGTTTGATCTTTCGAATGCTGTTTCCCTGTTTCTACTTAATTCGCTGATATCTTCCACCCCCTCTTCCGTCCTCCCCCTCCCCCTCTGTATATGAAAGTTAACAGTATTTACTGTATTCTGCATCTGCATTCCACATTTTCTCTGTAACTTGGCTGCTTATTAAGTGTTTTCTTTTACGAGTCGAAAGTGATTGCTTACTTGTGGTTAGTATGTTACTCTCCACAGTCCACACAGTTTCTTCTGCTGCAAAATCGATATGGATTACCTTCTTGTTTGTGTTGCTTAGTTACATACTTGTAAACTAGTTACCTATGAAGCACGAATACGAATACGCATTCGAATACGCATACGCATACGAATACGGAAAACGTCAAAATCTAAAATTTCAGAATACGAATACGTAAAAAATACGTTAAACTATTTATATCCCATCTATATATTTTGATGTTTTGAGATAGAGATAACTTATATTTTGAATCAAATATTTTAATTAGTGATATTTATGTTGAGTCCGGTTAAGAAAAGACTCTTCAAAGATTCAAGTTTATCCAAAAAGATAAATATAAAGCCTAAAAATCAACACTTTTATTCTGGAAATACATGAATACGTTTTCCAAACGTATTTGGAAGTATGCGTACGGCATACGTATTTTCCAGAAATACTCCAGGAAGAAAACGTATGCATGCTTCATAGCTAGTTACTACATACTTATATGTAAGTTTGGTGCATGCTGATATCGAACGTGGAGTGTTATGTGTTGCTTCGTCTGTCCGATCAAAAGATTCTCATTTCGTTTGGTTTGAAAAGAAAACATGTGAAGTGATAAAGCAGAGGACAAACGACAACAATTTGGGGGCTCCGGAGGGCCTGTTCTTGTTATCTGTTCAATCTAGTATTCTGAAATCTTAAAGGGCTGGGATTTGGCCACCTCATTTATTAACTTTCCAAACTAACAGTTCAATACTTCCTTCTTTGTTTCCGTTAACTCTCTCTCTCTCTCTTCTCTTGCATTTCTTTCTCTCTTTCTATACCTCCAACTAATTTCATTTATTATTTATTTCTCAATACTTGAATTTCAGATTAATAATTTTATATTGTGGAATAAAACAAAATCGTCTCTTAAATTTATTTTCTACCGTTATTTATTTCACTTTCTATTTTGTTTTGAAATTATTTTTCTTTTGAGATATACTGTTACAATTACAGTAGTTAGACAAATTTCTAATTTCTAATTTTTAATCAATAATTAATCAAATATTTCACAAGCGTGTATTATATTATGGAAATATATAGATGTGTATATAAACATACTAGTATTATTGACACGCGAATATTCGAGAGCTCATTTTATGTTGTATTAAGGGTGAACTATACGTAGTTTTACAATATTTATGTAACGTAGTATTTTCATGGTTTTTTATTTTCTTTTTAGTTTTTCTATATATATATTGTGTAAATTGTAATTAGTTACAGAGCATATTAATAGGAGAATTGATATAAAAATTCATTGTTTGGTGTTACAACTAGCTTTTAATGTATTTTCTTTTAGGCAAGTACTTCAAAATAAGAGATAGTCAAAATCAATTGAGTGATAAAAAAGATAGGAATTGGTGCCCCAACTTATTTTTATATGTTTGATTTTAAATATTAAGAGATACAAATTGATATAAGAGAAGATAAGAGAATGTTAAAATTAATTTAATTCGTTTGGAGGTCTCTAAATTAAACTGAACTGAACTGAAAAAAATTTGAACTAAACACAATCGAATGAACCTGAATTGAAGTGGACTAAAACTAAATTTAAAGTGAATTGAATAGAACCTAAGTAAGATATTACTTGATTCAAAAGAAAATAAAAATGAGCTGGGACACCCATTTCTCTGTCAAAACGCTTTTAGCCGAGTGACAAGCTAAGACACTCCGGATCCAAGAGGTCACTGGTTCGATCACCGTCATGGGTGATTATATCCCCGAAATGGATGATTATTTCCTCTTTATTGATACTTGTTGAATATTTGATTAGCCATTGATTAGAAACTAGAAATTTGTCTGACTATTGTAATTGTAACAGTATATCTCAAAAGAAAAAAATAATAAAATAAAATGAAACAAAATAGAAAGTGAAACAAATAATAACGGTAGAAAATAAATTTAAGAGACAATTTTGTTTTATTCCATAAAATTATTAATCTGAAATTATTTATTTTTAGTCAAATTAATCTGAAATTCAAGTATTAATAAATACATAATAAATGAAATTAGTTGGAGGTATAAAAAGAGAAAGAAATGCAAGAGAAGAGAGATAGAGAGTTAACGGAAACAAAGAAGGAAGAATTGAACGGTTAGTTTGAAAAGTTAATAAATGAGGTGGCCAAATCCCAGCCCTTTAGTCAAAGCGCTTGTAGCCGAGTGGTGGTTAGCTGAGACATTCCTGATCCAAGAGGTCATGGGTTCGATCCCCGCTATGGGTGATTATTTGATATTTCCTTTGTATTAAGGTTTGGAGTGTATTTCATTAATTATTAAAAATGCGTAGAACGATTGAAATTGTAATACTATATCTCAAAAAAAAAAGCTTTGTTGTGCAATAAACCGATGATTAATTAATAAAGGGGCCAAATGGCTAATTAGGTTCGGTCGTCGTAGACTGAGTGGGACAGGTTGTTAGGGTTGACTTTAAATATACTTGTAAAACAACGTGACCTAGCTAGTAGCTACCCGAACATCAATTAACATGATTAGATCTAAAGTATGCTCACGACATCAACAAGGAAAATAATTCTAGCTAGTATTTACTTACTTAATTATTTCCCAAATTAATTTGAATATTTATACGTTTATTTCATTTGGGAGATTGTATTTTCCAAAGTGAAATCTGCACTCCCTTCTCCAATAGATATATGACATTCCACTTTAGGTTAGAACGGAAATGCCAATTCATACAGAGTTTCTCGACGCTTGCTATTATCATTAAGGTTAGATATACCAGGCAGAGAACGGGAGAAGCAAACATGATTTCGTCTCAACTCTATTCCACAGGACGGAATAAGTTGTTGGAGTTAGACCGTCGGATCATGGCATGGTGTTCGATTTGGATTGTTTAGTTTATGTAAGTTTGGTTAGCTAATGTGATTGATGTTAGTTGTTCCGTTTACGTGTTTTGCATAGTGATACACTTTATTGTACATTTCTTTGAAGTAATTAATAATTTTTTTACCGATTTTTTTATTAAAAAAAACAAGAAGAAGAAGATGATTAAAATCAGTAAAGGGAGTGACTATAATTTTGATTAATTTGTTCTTGGGTTTTGAGAGCTATCATGATATATGAGTCTAAATATAGTGTAACTATTTGTGTAGCTATTTATACAAATGTTAGATGGTTTATAAGTTTATGATTTTAAGACCGGCCTATATTATAAATAAAAACATCTGACTACTATATTCATATGAACATAATAATATGTGGTGGTATTTACCGCAAGACTTTGTGTTATACAATTGCAATAAATAAAAAAATTGGAATTTCTCTCATCTTTTAATTAATTTACTTGGATAATGTACTTTAGTTAGAAATATCAAGGTTGCATAAATAAAAAGAAAAGGTAAATTCAACGGTTAGATCACACAAGAGCGGCGAGAAATGCGAGTTTGTGTCACGTTATATATACAGGTTTGAACTTTGAATTATAATGTTTTAATTATATTTGTCCACTGTGCAGGCTAGCTGTTGAACTGCTTCATTGACCCTCTCTCTTTATACTAAGGCTAAAACACTTTATAAGTATTATTATTAGCAACAAAATCAAGACAAAATCTCCAAATTGATCCCTAGTCAAACTTTGATCAATTTTGTTTAACCATAATTTCACATTGCAATTTCTCCACATACATCATCCATGTGAAATCTCTTCTCCTTTGGTACCTTAAGCTAAGGCTCCGTTTTGTTCTTTTTTTTTTTTAATTGACATGTGGCAGACTTCCTATTCGCAACACCTTAATTGTACGCTATGTCAATTTATAATGCTTTCCAACCGGTGCGGATCCTCTACCCCACTAAATACCCCATAAAATACCCCATTTACTATTATTAGAATTTTCCCACCATTTAACTCTTATATTTTAACCCTAGTTATAGGTTTTATTACGTTTGTATATTAATTTATCAATTTACTAATTATAGACTAACTCAACTACTCAAGTCAACTTTTTTACGATTTTAATTTTTCGAGATTATTAGCATTATCACTTTATAAACATTTTAATGTGATTTGTAACTTTTTCAATTTATTAAAATTTTGTGCGACATATTATATGTGGAAAGTATTTAATCAAAATTAAATTACATATACTCATCCCTTTACAATTCATAATAACTATGATATAATCAATAATTATTTTTAGTGTCCCAACTCCCACGTGTCCCATTATTTTTTACTACTCCATTTCTAAAACTCATAGTAAGGCATAGTAGTTGTTTCTCTATATCATCATCCATTGTGATTTTATAAATTTCACTATGAAACCAAAAAATGTGGATAAATTATACTAGAATATTTACAAAATAAAATGTAAAATAAAAAACAGAGTAAGATATTTGCAAAGCATAATATATAACTGAATAATGAAAGGAAAATTATAGTGAATTTATTATTTTAAAGTTAAAAATCACATTAACATATCTGTAAAGTGATAATTATGTGAATAGACCAATGTTAATAAGCTGGAGCAATTTTTAATTAAAAATGCTAGAACGTCCAACTTGTTTTTGTAGGGAAAAAAAGTCTTAGTGCATCCTATATTAAGGCTAACTCCAGCAGTTCAGCCTCATCTTGAGACTCAACTCTGCCATGTCAGCATCCCACTAAATCTCAGCCCCAACACCAAAAACTACTCCACCAGTTCAGCCCCTCGTATTTTCATTTTCTTTTAAACTTCATTTTTTTATTTTAAATATTATTAATTAATTAATTACAAGAACATAATTAATTAAATT
>JAYMSL010000548.1:0-23200 GCA_036897195.1 Plantago coronopus
CTTGAGAGATATTAATGTAGAAATTGCATTTACTTCAATGAGATGCTTTTTAGGTTGACTACTTCTAAGCGTACTTGGGGTTGTTGAGGTATATTATTTCAGTTTGAAGAATCTCTTAATGTGCACGTGAGAATAAGATTTATAACATTGTACATTATATCCGCTAGAGATTAAGTTTTAAATCAATACTGTTTTATCAAGGATTCTCATGCTAGACTGTCCTATTCTACTCGGCGTGGTTCCTCCTGCACATATTATTTTGTTCACAATTAGACATGTCCTATGATCTTCCAATGGAAAAAAAAAAAAAATCTCTATGCACAAGCTAGGTTACTCTGTCACCCTAGTAATTATCTACTTATGAAGGCTATGCAATGTCTGATCATTCACAACCACATCATAATTGGTCGATAATCGTTAGCATTTAGACAATAATTATTAACTGTAACAGTAATTAAACCATTAAATAATCACTATTGAAGATTAGACCAATATTGACAAGTGCTCTATGTTCAAATTCTGAACATATATATAAATTGTTTTCTTGTATTCTCAAATGCCTTTTATGCATGTTTCTCTTGTTTCATGCTTCGAGCGAAAACTTGAACTATTACAAAATTATTGTATCCACTCATTTACGATTGTGAAACCAATTATCGCATTTAACTGCGATAATTACTTGATCGTAGTGAATAATTATTTATGATAGCGCATTATTAGGGCTTGCACTATTAGTTAGTATTTATAAGATTCTATTTGAATTAAGATATTTACCATCTACATTATCATTGAAAAAAAAACATGTGAGTTTGATATGCACACCAAACATTTGATACATCAATAATGCCATCAACATTAATCCACTTAGTTACATGAATTTATTAGTTATATTTGAAACAAGGCATAATTGGTTATAATTACAAACAAACAATGTGTAGTAAATATGCATGACTAGCAATAGAAAAATGCACATGCATTGAGTGTGGATAGGTTCATGAATGCTAACCATACATGTAATCTCCATTTGGTTTTCCTCTTTCCATAAATGGTAGTAACTTCATTTTCAAACGTATTTTCATTTCAATTACGCAAACTTAAAATTTAAACTAAACTAAATGGATATTTTGGAGGAATTGGGAAACTATTATTCATCTTCAATTTGTCGCTTAAATATAAAAAGAAAATCTGAACCAAACTTAAAGTTTTCGAATTTAAGTCGAACTGGACTGAGCCTAAATAAACTGCATAAATTGTTAATGGCATGCACAATTTGTGTATCAAAAGTTTGTTGTGCATGCCAAGATCACATGTTCTCTTGATAATAGTATATGTGTTCTTATAGGGTGCGGTTCATGCTAGCCTGAAAGATCACGTTGATCTATAGAAATCGATGTCAACATGATTTGTCTGTTAACTTTAAAATATGCAATTACAAGTTTACAACTATGACCACAAATCGTTTGCAAATCTTCAAATCAATAACACTCCAGACTTCAACACAGAGTACATAAATAATCACTAATATACTTACGAACCAAACTCTTAAATCGTACCCCACGTAATATCTAAATCCGCTACGAATTTAGTAGAAGTAGTTTAAAATGTACAATTACAAGTTTACAATTATGATCACAACCGTTTTATAAATCTTCGAATCAATAACACTCCAAACTTCAACAAAAAGTACATAATAATCACTAACATACTTACGAACCAAACTCTTAAATCGTAACACACGTAATATCTCAATCCGCTACGAATTTAGCAGGAGTAGTTAAAAAATGTATCCTATATTTTGTAGGTGAGGGAATGCTGACTTGGCTATGGGTCATGCAGAATCCTCCTCGTTGTGGGTCCCACTAATAATTTCTTCACTTCCACTTGATTAAATATTTTATTTTTTTTGCTATTTTTCAATCGTAAAACACAATTTTTTCCAAAGAGGAATAATTTAGGGTTAGGGCTGAGATGATGAGTTCTTTCTCTACTTATATTCCTTTGATGATTTGATCATTTGATTGATTCCCTTTTCCAATTGCAGTCTTCTCATGATATTTTCCTCAATCCACTCACCAATTTTCCGTAATCCAATTTTGTCAAAGTTGCATTCTTTCCATCATTAGCTTTATCCGCAAAAAGCTGGTCATTTTACAGATTTAGCTGAATACTATTGGTAAGTCGCGTTTTTGTTTAATTCAGGTGATATGGGATAAAGGGTTGAAGTAAATTTCCATTCTTGATTGATTGCTTTATTAATTTCTTGTTGAATTTTGTGGTAGTAAGTAAATGCTACTTTTTGTTGTTTATTGAGTGGTTTGAGTAAAGTTGGATTCATTTGAAGGAGGGTGAGGTGAATGAATACTATTGCTATGGATTTTTCGCGAGAAAGCGGGATGGTGTTGATTCCTACTCGATTCGTGTGGCCGTATGGTGGGAGAGCTGTTTTTATCAGTGGCTCGTTTACGGGGTAACGTTAATTGTAGATTTCAAGTTAGGTTACATTGTTTGGAGTGCTCACAAGTTGTTGTCGTTTCGTGTTGAGTTATTTTCGATTGATGTTAATGATTTTTTAAGGTGGGCGCATTGGGCGATGACACCGGTTGAGGGTTGCCCGACTGTTTTTCAGACAATCTGTAGCTTGCCACCCGGTTTTCATCAGGTTGGTGCTGTAAAGTTTGAATTTTGGCCATATACCCTACTGTGTTTTCTAAAGCTAATTATTAATTCACCAGCAGTTAGGGTTTTTTTTGGGGGAGGGGGGAGATGCTAATTCGAGGTGATTATGACATGGTTTTACATGCATTAGTGCTTAGGTGTTTAAGGTATTCTTGGAGTTTCCCCTATACCGGATTCAGTTTTGTCATTCTATCTTCTGTTGTGATGCTAGCTAGTGGGCCAGGAAAAGCTCTAACTTACATGACAATTGCTGTTTCATTAATTTTGTTAGATTGAATAACTTATAAAGGTCCTGCTGTGGAGATCAATTTTTTGTTGTAGCTCATACTTCTAGTTCTAGGTTATTCTTTGAGGCCATGATATAGTGCACATGTACTTCAGTTCACTTTCACCAAGTTTATGGCTTTACCACTGAATGGAGTTCTTAATTATTGGGAGAAAATTTTCTGCTCCAGATTCATCTGTTGCTATCTGATATACCCAAACATGGCTTGTCGTTAGTGGACAAATCATAATGCTCAGTACATTTAGGTTGTTGAAATGAGAAATACATGCAGATGCTAATTAACTGCCTATTAAATGAAATGTGAAATCGCTTTAAGTGGACATATTTTACATCTAGAGATTAGCTCTCATTACTGCACTCGTGTTGTGTGTGGGAGATCCATCTATCATCAATGAGAGAATGTATTTGTCTCTTTCTTTTGTTTGGTGGTGGTGGGTGGAGGTTTCACCATCTAGCATAGGATAATGTTCACTTTCTGGGCACAATATGTTATGTCGTGATGTTAATGAATGAACTTGGTAATGTAAGAAGTACATTATGATGATACACCTGTCGATTTGTTTTATTTTATCCATTTGGGAACAGGTATAGTGGTTAACCTGGTGAAAACAATATTTTGTACTTAGATATCATGATGGTTCCACCTGGTGGTAGATCATAATGTAGTAGTTCAATTGTATAACTCTCCTAATAATCTCCCACCTGCAGTAGTAACAATAAGATTTTCCATCAGACTCTAGCTTTATGTGCCAATTAAGTGTTTTTCATGTGCATGCAGTACAAATTTGTGGTTGATGGTGAATGGAGGCATGATGAGCATCAGCCTTTTATCAACAGTAACCTAGGAACAGTGAACACTATCCTCTTAACTAGGGACTCTGATTACCCTCCTGCAACTCTGTCTCCACAAATGACTCCCCCTGGTCCTGGCTCTAGCATGGATGTCGATAACGTGGCCTTCCAACGAGTGGTATGATGCTTTATCTATGCCCCTAACAGCTACTGTTTATAATTGTTCACTAAATATGTGCCTTAATCACAGGTGAGAGTTTCAGATGGAACTCCTGAGCCCTTTCCAACAATATCAGAAGCAGATATAGAATTATCTAGGCATCGCATAGCTGTATTCATGTCCACACACATGGCTTATGAGTTGCTTCCTGAATCTGGAAAGGTTTATGAGATCATCTTCTCCTCTAATGTAGCATACACGTCGATTCCTTATTTTAGTTGGCTTATATGATTCTTTGTTTTATCTGCAGGTCATTGCTTTGGATGTCGAACTGCCTGTAAAGCAAGCTTTTCATATTCTACATGAGCAGGTACTTTTAGAGAGTGTCTACTTTACTAGAATATTTTGTCTGATGTTCTGCATAGCATGCACTAGTTTTGTTATTAAATAAAGGTCAACACAGGATCAGGTTCTTTCTGTATCAGTTATTGACCTGCTTGCCTTAGGGCGCCTGGATGATTCTCCTAATGAATAATTTATTTCCAGGGAATCTCTGTGGCGCCTCTATGGGACTTCTCAAAGGGGAAGTTTGTCGGAGTTCTCACTGCACTGGATTTTATATTGATCATGAGAGAGGTAAGTTGACCACGACGTTTCCTGTGGTGGTTGCGGTTACCCATGTTACTGATGCTAAGTATCTTAATGTGTGTGTGGCAGCTTGGCAGGCATGGGTCTAATCTGACTGAGGAAGAGCTTGAAACACACACTATTTCTGCTTGGAAAGATGCAAAGTCATATTTAAATAGTCAAATTAATGGTCAAGTGGGAGTGGCATCCCGACGGCTTGTACAGGTACGTCCTTATGTATCCTAATCCTGAAATCGCAAATACCTAGACATAGTTGTGTGCTTGGATGTCATACTATTATAGGGAATCTATAGAAGTGGAGCTTCGGACTCTGCCTTCTAGTCTGATGTTTGTCATGGTTTTGGTGATTTGCTTGATGAATGAATTTGCAAAACATATAATTTTGCTTTTGTATTGGGAAATTAGCATAAATTTAACCTTATAATGATCTTCAGGCAGGATCAGATGAAAGTTTGAAAGATATTGCGTTGAAGATTCTACAAAATGGTATCTCTGCTGTTCCCGTCATTCATTCTTCTCCAGTGGATCCCTCAAACCCACACCTTTTACATCTTGCTTCTCTTTCGGGGGTACTTAAGTGTAAGTGAAGTGAACAAGAGGTTTGAAATTTGTGTCTACAAGTTCAAGAATATTGTCCCGTGATACGTGCTATCGTTGTTTTTAGTTCTCATATATGGTGATATATATTTGATTGCTTTATAGGTATTTGCCGTTTCTTTAAGCATTCCCCAAGCTCTCTACCAGTACTCCAAATCCCAATTTCTGCAATCCCTGTGGGCACTTGGGTTCCAAAGATTGGAGAACCAAATCGGCGACCTTTGGCAATGTTGAGACCAAGTGCTTCACTTAGTGCTGCCCTGACTTTATTAGTTCAAGGTATCTACCAATCTGTTCAAGAAGCTTTGGAAGTTTCTGGTTTTCTGATTTCAGTCTTTACTTCCAAGCATGTACTTCATGACTTTCACATGTGTTCTATTCCTCCGAAAGAATGTGTTTTAATGAATCACTTTGAAACTGTGTTACAAAATGTGTTCCACTTTCCATGTCATTTGATTTTCCAGAATTCACAACTACAGTTTATATCTTAGTTATGTCATAATAAGGCTTCTTACCCTTTTGCAGCGCAAGTTAGCTCTATTCCAATCGTTGATGATAATGACTCCTTATTGGATGTATATTCTCGAAGGTTCGTGTGTTACAGATTGATAACCTTGCTAGTGGCATGTCATCAACACTTTTCATACAATTTGACTCTGTCTATGCTATTTGCTTTTTCGCAGTGACATAACTACTCTGGCAAAGGACAAAATGTATACTGACATTAATCTAGAAGAGACAACTATTCACCAGGTAAGAAAAGTTCACTGTTTTAGCACTGCACTCAGCTTAGCTAGGCCAAAACAGATTCATGTCGAATATCATATTTAGAATCACGTTAATTTTAAGGTCTCGCGTCTCTTCCTTGAAAATGTAGGCAATGCAGTACAGAGACGACCCTTTCTCACCGAATGGATTCAACAATCAAAGGTGTCACATGTGCTTGCGGTCTGACCCACTCGTTAAGGTCTTGGAGAAATTATCACAGCCAGGTTCTGAATCTTCTCTTCTGCATTTACTTCTTTAAAAAGGGGGTTCCGTGTAATGTTTTTTTGCTGGGATTTTGGGTAATCTGTGCTATGTTAATTTTACAACATCATTAACTTTTGAACGACATGTTATATTTTTCAGGTGTGAGGCGGCTTGTTATAGTTGAAGCTGGAAGCAAGAGGATTGAAGGTATTATCTCGCTAAGTGATGTTTTCCGGTTCCTTCTGGGTAGCTAAATAATGGAACCAGGCAGATCATGTTGTGGCATTGTTTTTCGTATATACAATTGGAGGGCCATCTTTCTCTCAGCCCAGTTTAAGATAGTGGGGCTGTAGATGAGGAGTGTAAGTTGTTGGGATTTTACCGGAAAAATGTACTTGTTTTGCATGCTTGGTTGAATGTCTTGTCATCGTTGCGTAACTTACATGGCTGGTGGGTCACTCAAAATTTTGTCGAAATGCCTGGGGGTCTGCCGTTGTCATGGAAAGAATAAAAAGAAAGGTAAAGCTGAATTGGATGGATGATGATTCGGGTGGCTATTTGTTTTATTTTATTGATTTCTGGCCATTACTCGTCTTCCTATTGACAATCAGTGTTGTAGTACAGTACATTTTCATTTATGGCCTTGTTAAACTGTTCAAAACTGGACGGAGGCATGCATTTGCCATGGCGCAAAGCTGGATCGATGGATATAATTTAGAAAGAAAAAGCTTAATGTTCATATATCATGTGTTATGTTTATGTTCTATGTTATGATTGTGTCCCATGATTTATGATGCTTCTGCTAGTAATATGTTGACCTATAGGTTTTTCGTATTTAGGCGATTCTGGATTAGTAGCTTTTTTATGTTGGATCTTGGTAAACGCGAAAGAGATTTTGTCTCCCATCCGTTCTTAACTTCCCAAAAGTGTGTATTCTATGCTGAAAATGGCAAAATGGGAAGTTATCAACCGGACTATAAGTTAATGGGAAGCAACTAGCAAGAGCTGTTGAATTGTTGATGGGATTGGTTAGTCTACATGTCTGTTACTAGTGGTGTATACAGTATGTTGGTATTCTGATGCTGTCGAAAAAAGTCGAAAGCTACTCAATTATTCCCTGAGACTCTGATTTACGACTCAATCGACTCAAGATATGGCGTGTCAAGGACTGCCGATCTTTAGTAAGGGTAGGAACGACGGAAATGTACCAAGTACCTGCTTTCGAAATCTGGCAAACTGGAATTATTGCGTACGACCAGATCTACGGAGTGAATTTTATGTGTTCGACAAAACTCGAAAGCGCAATGAACACAGATGGACAGGACAGGAGTAGGACAGTAGGTAGGGGAAACACAAATTTGAAGGAACCAGATCCTTCAAGATCAGATATAAGGCCCGCTTCGGTAGGGTACAAGATATTCTAAACTCGAAATATGACCCGTTGTGAATAGTACGCATACATATGGCTCGATTGAGAATAATCAAAATTCGATATAGAAGATCCTCCTTAACTCGAAATATCATCTTACAAGAACAATAATCAAGAAATTCTCAAATTAGAAGAATTTGAGCCATTGCGAACATCACACCTACATGACTCGATTGAAAATAATCGAAAATAATAAGGAATTTGAGAGGAGAGTGAAAAAAAAAAGTTACACAAGTGACAATCAAATCAAAGTGTATGAGTTTTCTAAAAAGAGCATAAGGTTCGGTTGGTTAGAAATCATATACTTCGACCCAGTCCAATTCAAGAAGGTTCATCAGTTCAGATATTTTCAATTGAATTAAACATTGATTCTAGGTATAAGAGAAGTCTAATCACATTTTTTACCTTCAACTATACTTATACTATTGAAATTAACTTTCTTTAAGAATCAAGTCGATGAATTAGGCTCGATTTAATTCATTTTAAATTCATATTTATAAGGTAAGTTCAGTTCACATCAAATCTATTATATTGAAATTTATATTTAAAACAAGTTCAGTTCAAATCTATTCGGTTCAGATTTAGAAATTTTGACTCAGAAAAAAACATATTCTTACAATTGGTAATAACTCCAAACCCAAGGACTATGAGTGAATTTCCCGTTCTATAATATATTTCAAAACATTCAAATTTAAGATTTAAAAATCCGAATTTAAAACCTCAACATTTTTTCTCGAAAAACAAAAATACCAAGAACAGCATAGCACAGAGCAAAACACAGAGATGGATTCGCTGACGGAAGAGGAGAAGAAGGCCTTACGAGGAAGCAAATTCGCTCCTCTTCCATCCGCCCCAGCACCTCGAGCTGAAATCAAGCCCAGGTACCGCTCAGTTATCCCCAATTTTGCTTAATTGCTTATGCATTTCAAGATTAGGGTTTGGGTTTAATTTGCCTTGTATAGTATTCAATTAGGTTGTTCATTTTGTTCAATACAGTATAGTACTATTTTTTGTAGTGTTTTTATTGGTGTATTAGTTTTTTTTTTGTGCTTTATTGATATTTGAGTAGTCAGTGTTTGAAATAGCAGCTTGGTTGCATTTCTTGCTGGTTTTGTGTCTGTAGGCTGGCTCACCCTGGGGGTCCGATGAAGACGAACAAGGCGGCAGCTCTGGCTAAGTTTCTTGAGAGGAAGTCTCAGGACCCGAATGCTTCTCTTGATCCGAAGCTTGTGGAATCAGCTGTTAACAATGCTAAAGAAACAGTTCGACGCAGTACGCCTCTCTCGTGTTCTTCTTAGTTTGATTCTAGTTAGAAACAGTTTGTCGGAAAGATTTTTTGAATTCGTCTACTCATTTACGGGCTGAGTATCGAAATGAGATTGTTGATTGATTTTATTGTTGTTTAGATAAGGCAAAAGTGTGCATTTGTTTTACTTTGGTACATGTGCTGGTAGACTTGACAAGAAGTTGTTATATGCTATATTTGGCTTAAATCTCAGTGGATATTCGCGTTACCTGAGCCTTTGGGAGATCTTACAGGAAGTTTCTGTTAAAAATTGTAGTCTGAAAGTTATATTTTGTAATTCGTAGAATCTCTACTCCACTAGGGGAATCCGTTTGATAAATGTAGTAGTAATGCAGTATGTGCCAATGTAAGCTAACACACTCTTATGGACTTTATGTATGGTTGAATGCACAGAACATTCTAAGGTTATTAAGCTATCCTACAGTAGTAACATGACGCAACATGTTTGAATTTTGTTGTAGGTTTTGTATAAAATATGCCGGTTGAATCTAATGTACGTTTTGTGTGGATTAAAGTGTATGACATGCTCTTGATTATTTCCGCCCTGGATTTACAATTTATCAGGTGGTGCTTCAACCTCGGGGAGAGTAGTCCATCATGTTAAGGATTTTGGAGACTCTCTGGTAATTCAAGATAGTCTACTCTGAGCATGACATTTTTGTGTTGTCAAGGTAATTTTACGTGACTCGCTTGTGTAAATTTTGCAGTCAGCTGGAGAAGAGGATATAGAGGATCTGTGTACATCTAAGAAACATAAGAAGAAGAAGAAAAAGAAAAAGAACCAAAACAAGAAAATACAGGTATTATGCTCCACATCTTTGTTTGTTTAGTACTATTAGCATCGAAATCCTGTGGTTGAGACACTCAGCTGTTGTACAGAAATCGGAGAATTCAGTTGGCAACGCATTGCAAAGACCAAAGAAGAAGAAGCTGAAACTATGATTGTTGACAGATACATTAGATAGTGACATTAGATACACATGGAATACATGGACATCTGATCTCTGGTGCTAGAGCTCCATTTGCACGTTTTCAAACGATACATCTTCTGTTTCATTTTCTTGAAATTAAAACCTGAAATAGGCAGGAACTAATTGTCAAGATTTGTGCACAACTTTCTCTGTGTATTCAACTTCAAGCGACGGGGGTGTTTTATATCCACGGAATGATCAGGTACTGAGGTACACGGACCTATTTGCGGTTTGATGTTTTGCCCATGGGATTAGATTTACACTTATTATAGCAATACACTAATCACTGCATTAATGTGGGACTGGCCAATTTTGAATGAAGAAACTTACCAGGTTTGTTTTTGTGTACAAATATTGAAGTTGTGTATATGAAGATGATCAGTAGCGCATGCAGATTGGTCGTAGTTCATACGAAACATGTTACTCAATCACTGGCTCGAAAGAACATGATATTGAAATACAATCACAGACGATTTATTTATTAGTTAAAAACTAGATAAATCACATCTTGTTCATCAGTTTTGCCCAACACTCGAATTATTTACAATTTACGATTGGGGAATCACACAATTCAAGTCGCGGACTGCTGGATTCAAATCTCTGTGAGTACTACAGTACTTATGAGGCAATGAAAGGAACCTTTACTACTTGTCTGCATCCATGCCAGCTTTCTTCAGTTACTTGCCAGAATCAGAAAACCAGCTACTCATGCGGAATGAATAGCAGCCAAATTATCTACAGCGCAAATTTTGAAGCCACCTGACACAGACGATGAATCTGATGCTCGCTCTAGGTTTGTACATTATGTAGGTATAAGCGCCAATATTTGGTTCCTGATTATTCCCATGCACTTCTGTATTTCAGTATAAACAGGAAGGTTTTGTGCACTGCGGGGTTGTAAACTTGTGACAGCAGAATCGAGTATCTGTGCCACATCAGATGGAGGGAACTGCCGTTCTGTACATTTCTGCAAAATTACAAAATGCTATTAGACAGCAGAACAGCAGGTGAAGAAAAATATAACCGGCTTATGAAAAACCGCATGCACAGATGAATTTTTTTATGCTAGGTGACAAATATACCATTTGTCATTTGTTGTATGTAAATAGTACCAAATCCCAGTTTATGTTCACCTGAATCATTAGCAAAGTCGCTACACATTTGGTGATCATCTCAGCGGGAATCTGTGCCTCAGTGTCAGTGTCAATCGTATTGGTCATTTTGTGATCAGTTACCTGAAAATTCAAATGCAAGAGATCAATTGACCAATGGTAGTGCATATACAATGTAATAAACATTCATACCATTGGCATGTGCATATCATCTGAAGGTAGCCGGTCATTTACATAATCAATAGCTTCCTCAATTTTGTCGAAAGTATCCTCTCTGACCTTGAGAGATGTTAATGCCTAAACAAACAAGAGATAAGTAAACGAACTTGGTAAAACTTCTGTTAAAGCCATACCAACAGGATACAGATTAGAAGCCTAGTTCTCGTTGATTGCATACAGCCAGTTTTAGTTACTATGGTGTACGTTATGGCACAAGTGCCGAAACTTTCGGAACTTGATAGACTATGTTAGACTGGGACCAACAGACTAACAATCATATACCCCAAATTGTGAAGTACAGTGTATACTTAAAAGTATAAACTGTGAGAATACCAAGTTCTACACAACAGCTCCGAGACCCAAAACAAATTTCTTCCGGATTTCAATTGCATTTCACTAGACTCCAGAACACACAGCATAGACGTGGAGAAGCATAACGAATCAATATAAGAGCCTTCTTACCTGCATAGCTACATTCACCATAGTTTGGGCTTTCGACATTGAACTATCAGCGATCTCATTCACATGTGACCCAGGCTCCACAGGTTCGCATGGAACACGATCAGCTAGACTGAAATCTGGCCTAGGCCATGGGATTGTACTGTTTCCTTGATATGTGTTTCTCTCTCTCACGCTATGTAAAGCCGCATATACCTATCAAAGAGAATTATGTCCTTATAGCTGTGATTTATGTTCAAACAGCAAACTGGAAGAAGAAACTTTAATTTTCTTCTGTAGTGTACCTGATCATTGGTTTCATTCAATTTAACAAGTACTGCTGCGTACTGCTTCTTAAACATTTCTGACTCCTTCAGAGGGCTACCACCATCTATCGGGTTCTCTGAAACATCATCATTCATGCGTTTTAACTCTTGAACAAGAGCTCCCTACACAGCATGCACAAACCATGAGAATACAAAAACACACAACATGCAACATTAGATGCTAAATTGTAGTTTCACAAAAGGCGGGAATTATAGTAATTGAATTATAACTACACACCCTACTCAGAACAAAGGAACAATAATAAATTCATTGGAAAACAATTCCAACCATCCTGATGAAACCCCACTTTGCTATTGCCAGGATCTTTTTGCAAAACTAAGATGTTTTTTTGTCCCGAAAAGTTTATATTATTATTACCTAATCATAATTATCACCAAGGAGTACTGACCAAATATTTCAAGCTTTAATCATTTCCTACATGCATTTTTTGACAAAAGTTTGCTAGGAGTAAATGTGCAGCCTCAGGCGGGGTGGACAGGGTAACATATGAAAGGGGTGCTGACCTTTTTCTCGAGGGCACAACGCAGCTCTGCAAGAGCCTGAATATCAGCTTCCCTTGACTGGATCTGCGCCACTGAACTAGGCTGAGAGTGTGGTGTCTGCTGGATAAATGCAGAATCAGCAGGCCCCATCCTTGAGTGAGAACTAGCATTACTAGAAGAAACCTGGTGTACAGAAAATACTTGAGATACTCCTCTTGATGAAGTGATTTCATTTTTATCTTTTAAGAAAAGATCATCAATGTAACATAAGAGTTCATTTGAACACAGGAGTAGACTAGACCAGATCCAAAGTTATTTATTGATAGTCGAAAAATTCCTTCGAATAGCCGTACAGAAGAACTTTAGAACTCAACAAGGATTTGTAAAGGAGGGTTGAAATATATACTCCTTCCTATCTGTAATAAACCAATGATGTTTTAGCAAACTGGCAATCTGTCAAAATATTTGAAGTTTTATTTACTTATATTTTACACATCATGATTGCATTTCTCACCGTCTCCTTTAAAGTTAGTAAGTTTTTAACTTTCTAACTAGACCCCATAGAATTGCTATAATGGAAAAGTAAGTACCTTAACAAGTGCCAATAGTTAAAACTTCATATTAAATATAGGAGTGGCGTATCGGTTAAGTTTGAGTTCTAACCCATTAAAAGGCGTTGTCAAGAGTCAAAGGATGCCAGATTATAAACACCAAGGTTTACATCAGAGTCCAGGTGTTTTGGGAGAGAGGGAGGGGGGAGATTTATATACCTTGGTCTGCTTCAAACTAGCAGGATTTACCAATGGAGACAACCGAGAAATATAATCGGCTTTATCCAAATTGTCACCAGAAGAAAGCTTTGTGTATTCTCTTGTTAGACCATTTACTTTTGGATCATTGAAATTCTCGAGGAACTTGTCACTAGGAGCTGTGCGTCTCCCGAACACTGCAGGCATATTATCGCAAGGATTTAACGGCATGCAGTCAATATCCTGCAAAAATCGCAACTGCATAAAGACAACAGAGAGGATACAATTTGGAAAGGAATAGAGGATGCAACTATTTGCCATTTGAGTAACAATCCTCAGCTTCATATTCTTTCTATCCTATTAGAATTAGTAATACCTTTAGCGAATAGGGCAACACAGCAGGAACATGATATGTACATATAAAGACGAGAGCATTTAATTATCTTGCTACTGATCCAGTCAATGCCAAACTAGAGTGACATCGAGGAGCATCAAATCTAATAACTGAATTACCTCGACGAATTCGGACCCTAGATTCTGACGGTCAAATTGGATCCGGCACCTTGAATGATCAACTGTTAGAACACTTCCATCATGAATTTCTCTGGTACTTGGATGTATAGCAATGACACGCTGTCCGACTGATAGAGGCCTCGCAAGGTCTGTCGGCAATCCTTCTCTAACACCTTCACGAAGTTCTGTGTAATGCCTTCTAACTGACTCCCGATACTTATTAAGTTTCTCTTTTTCTTCTTTCAGGAACTGCACTGAAAATCGCCGTGGTTTGCCAAGAGAGCTGTTTCAACAAAAGGACGGTGAAAGATTTATTAAGACTCTATACTCTATAGTCAAGAAGATTTACATAGATATATTAAAGGCCAGGAGGCTAAAAGCATCTACCTTCTTATGACGCCCCATTCTACACGGGTTAACCTGGGTACATGACCCAATCCAACATGAAAGAGATATTCAACAAACTCCCTTTTTGCAAACCAAGGATAATCAATGGCACTATAGAACCATTCATATGTGCACCATTTCCTTAACAGCTGATTTGACAAACAATTTGACAGATTTTCCTAGAATACGAAGGGTAAATGTCAAATGTGAATAGTCAATTCCAAGACCAGAAGGAACCAGGAAGTATCAAACCTGTAAATGAACTCTGTCAGGGAATGAAGTGAATGGCAGATTGCTTTGGTCATTCGACATTTTATCAGGATATTTGAGATCTCTAATTGCCTCTGGTTTTTTTAAGTCAATCTTGCGCCTGCTCCTGGCCTTAGTAGGTAAAGTAACTTTGTTTACTTCAGAAGCCTGTTCAGCCGACTGGGCCGAATCACTCCCCTGTTTTGGTAGATCAGACCAAGAAGAATTTTCTGAAACCCTCAACAATTTTGGTGAAATGGTTTTTGTGGATTTCTTAGTCTTAGCCATCGTCTTCTGCCCAGCATCTCCAGCCTAAAAGAATGCAACACCATAATTCAAAGAGCTTCTCAAGAAATACGCTACAGGCTTACTGACATGATTGTATCAAAAGGAGAAAATTTCGAACTACAAGAAAATGAACAATAGAAGTTAGAGCAAAAGGTAAAGGACCTCAATTCCAGCAGCACTCAAATGAATATCAGGGCGAGCCTCAGACTCTTGAATCTGCAAATAATTTAAGAGTTATCAGCTGAGCTGTTAAAAAGGATGTATAGCAACCAGCAGCGACTCAAAAAGATATGCACGCTCATATCTCACCTTTGGTCCTTGCATTTTCTGCCTTCTTCTGGAAGTTTTGGTGCCAATTGGCTGATTATCCTGAATCAGTTCTGCATCAAGAAGTGAAGCTTTTCCGGATTTTGGTGCTCTACTGGGGGCAGCTTCATTTCTTGATACTGGCTGATAACTTTTCATTCTTAAGCCTGCTGATCTGCGTTTTTCCCTTTGCTGGTTCACAGGTGAAGCTTCTAATGGCAAAGATCCATCAGCATTATCAGCATTGACACCTTTAATCTGCATCTCACGCTCTGATGAACAAAGATATACGTATGTTATTTCAACTGCAAATATGCTCATACTAGTTTTAATGCCTAATCAGGTATACTTTTACGAGTAGATCCCTAATGTGAATGCTAAAGAACGAGAAAACAATCTATGCTTTTAGTCAAAGTGGAATAAGCAGCATAAGGTTTTCCTGAAATAATACAGAGACCTTTTCCAACAGGAAAACACAAGGAGAGGAATCCAGAAGACATCATCTGCCCTCAAGAATGTGAAGGAGAAAGGACTTCAGCAAACAGCATACAAAATATTACAAATTCATTTCACTATATTGCAAGAGATTTTATGAGGGGCAGAACATAACTCCAAACAATTATTGTAATCAATAAAAATCTACCAACTCACAACCATTAAAAGCGTCCTATAGTGGGATCAAGTTCAGAGGTAGCTGAGCTTTTTGGGAGGTAGGACTGTAAATAACATAACATATTAAGCATGATATGTAATCTGGTGCATATTTTACAAAGTCTTAAAGAATTGGTGATGACTAACGTAATAATAATGCACATATCGTTGTACTTGAAGACTTTAAACAAGGGGGTTCAGATATTTTACCATTTTCATTTTCAGTCATCAAAGACAGATCAACCAGAGTTTGCAGGGCATCAAAGGAAATCTCTTCATCTGTAGATTTCAAGTAGAAGAGTCACAAAAACATCATCGTGAAATAAGAATAATACTACGGCAATACAAAAATAACTTGAATCGGACTTTGGAAGGTACCAAACTCAGGGTCTTAATATATAAGACACCAGTAAGATGAATGCATGTATATTGGGAAAGTACGAACAGACTAAGATAAGATTAGCCTTAGAGTGTCAAATTTTCAGTTAACTAATCTAGATATGTATCAGTTTTAAGAAAAAGAAATCCATGACCACTAATAGAAAAATACGTGAGACGAAAATATGAAATAAATGTGTAGGATTAATTCACCTTTCCCAAAAAGAAACTTTTTGTTCTTCCTCTGACTCTGCATTGAGGCTCCAGAAGTTTTGGCATCAGTGTCACCCAACTCGAACTTTCCTCTTCTAATAGAACTCAACCTTTGACCTTCCCCAGTGCCACTGGATTCTTCCTTGATGTTATCCAAATGATTCTCATTATTGCCATCATCAACTTTCTTTCTTTCAACATGTTTACCCTTCTGTCTCTCCACACCAATACTTCCAGAGTCCATCATGTAAGACCTATACCTGGACAATTCTCCAGTGTCAGCCTCTGTACCAGATCTTCTTCCTCTATGTCAGCAGCCAATAGCTTTGTCTGCACTCTTTCAGCTGCATATTGCTATATCAGAAAACAATGTATTAGTTGAGTGAGAAAGCATTGCTCCTGTATAAATAGTCAAACATTACCTTTCCTTGAGCATTCTTAGAAGGAGAAGACATAGAACTTTCAGCTCTTTTACTTGGTGTTCGAGAAACCTGAGAACCACCTCTTTGGGATGCCTCTGCTAGAGCTATTGCTACTTCATGAGCTACTTCATCGTCATTGGCAGTAGGTTTTATCTTCAAACCTTGCCTACTCTCATACGAAAAACCAACAGAGTACCTAGGTGTCCGTTTCTTAACAGAACGGGGTCCGCCCACTGAAAGAGTTGTATACTTAGAATGTATCTTATTACCGAAATTGATCGTAACCGAGAAGAAAACAGAACAACG
The DNA here is from genome assembly GCA_036897195.1 of Plantago coronopus. Taxonomy (NCBI): domain Eukaryota; kingdom Viridiplantae; phylum Streptophyta; class Magnoliopsida; order Lamiales; family Plantaginaceae; genus Plantago; species Plantago coronopus. Next base: position 16,899 of record JAYMSL010000548.1, read on the forward strand.
CTTTATAACCTTTCTGTATTGTCTGAAAAGATCTGATCTAATTCTAGGGGAAAGAAAGAGCAAAGTCAAATAAAATGAAGATCAGATACGGTTTCTTAGGTACAAACTATTCTGAATTTTAAGGAGAACAGATACAAATTTAAAGGGTATATATGTCTACGTATTTAAGTTTCATGTACTTGTAAGTTCCGGTATGCCACCTAGTTTCTTAAATCAGGAATGACTTAATAACTCTGTAAAAATGGTGCATGTGACAAGAATATTTGAGTCTCTAAAGAGGCAATCGACAGTCCTACTTTCTTTCATAAAGCATACCTCCTGACGGTTTCTTCTTCAACAATGAAGCGCAACCATAGTCTATGGCATCAGAATGAGAAACTACTTGCTCATCCGGTGCTCTAGAGGAAGTAGATTGAACTTTTACACGAGCACGTTTCTGCGTCTTTCTAGATGATCTTGCTCCATCGTTGCTTTCCTGATCACTGTCACTTCCTGCCTGTCATAGCAAGAAGAACTTCAACTTAGTAGGTTGTTATGAGAAACACACTCCTGTATCACCAGATGGTGAAAATACATAATGATATTAAGTTAAAAAGTTATGAAACGCATACATTTACAAAATTCAACCTGCAGTAGTTACTATTAACAAGAATATTGAGTATTGGAAATGATGCAGGAGACATTGATCCAGATATCTTTGGGTCTAGAAAGAATGATGGCTCAGAAAGAAGTCTTTCCAATAGAAAATGACAATGAATTTATAATGCGGAGTATTGGTAAATGCAATTCTAAGCAATGCCAAACTGCCATTTGTTGCATAAATTAATCTCACCAAGTTGCTGTAGTGATCAGTCATCATAGCAATCAACCCAGCTGCAGAAGCAGTTCCATGTGGAAGGGATAAGTATGCCTGCATTTTATAACGCTCAAAGTAAGTGGCTGTAAAGTTACAGTTGGAACCTGGCATCTACAGCTTTTGTATGGAGTGTGTCTTCGCATTCAAATGCCAAGACTGAACTTCGGATTTACTGTCAATTCTGTACTTCCTCCTACTGATGATCTATTTCGATAATCATGAAGGACCCAAAAAAGAAAAGGAAAGAACTAGAAATTACTACAGGTAACCATTTCAAATTCACAACCTGTTCGGGTTTGATACCCTTGCCCCTCAAACGAAAAGTGTTTATTCCCAGAGTAGCAAATATGACTGTTGAACTAATAGACAGACTCAGACATCAAATAGCTCGCGACTCATCATTAAAGAAAGTACCTCACACTCTATAGAGTTAATTTCGAGAGGGTGGGGGGTCATTGATTCGTGGAAAACGTTGTTCAGTATATACCATGTGTGTTTGCGTGTCATAACTAGGCCACAAATAGGCTTAGAATGGGAATTTTGAAATAAAAGAAATGTTTCCACTGAGTGACGGACTAGTTTTGAAGAATGAACAGTGGCGAGACAACAAGGTGACAATAAAAGACAAAATCAGAAACCAAGGTTACCCTATTCATTGTGTAAAGGGTCTCAGCCATTTCCGAAGTTCTATTCCGCACAGCACCAGCAACCTGTTACAGTAAAAGGCAGCAAATGTAAAATATTTGCAATAAAAACTTAGTTAGCAGACAAAGAACATCAGTAATTGCCAAACATAACCTACTGTATTTTTTTATTTTCCTTCTACAGTTATACTTGCATCCATTCATCATAATCATGTAGTTTTAACAAAGATAACTATAAGACCAAATTCACTCACTGCTTTGTGCAATCTCTTCAAAAAGTCTCAAATGAAACTTCAAACTAACCTTTCTCCAGTCTTTTTCGTGCTTGCGGTATGCATCATAAAACCGAGTTAGCTCCTCTGTGGTCCATCGAGGCCCAAGTAAGTCATGCAACTTTCTTTTCTGTAATGAAAAAAGAAAGAACAGATCCTCATTTAATCATGCAAAACATTATAGTGTACAACCCACAGAGTGAAGTAAGTCAAACTAAGTTGGTTGAAAGTTTCTCATGCAACTAATCAACCATTTTTATTGTTCGTTCCTATATACATCACAATTGCAAAAGCCGCACATTATAATGTGTGGCCAGGAGGATAAACAGCAATATGAATTTCTTGAGAACTACTCCATTTCTTAGAGCTTTAAACTATAAGAGGAGATCTCATAAATATATCAGAAAGCTTACCCGACTATTGCCTTTTTTAGCAACATCTACATCTTTGCTGGGAGATGCCTCCTTCATATAAGAATACTTCTTATTCACGCTTCTATTCTTTCTCGGTGGCCCCATTATCAGCTAAAGCAGAACCTATATCAAGGAAAACGAAAAAGTCAAAATCCTCAACCAACTTCCGGAATCCAGAATGTAATAGTCCATCACTTCACCAAGCAAACACCAGTGATCTGGGCAAGCAAACTGAGTACCACCAACATTTCTCATAATTCACATAACAAAACCATGTTATTTCTCCATCCACACACATAACTATTTACCACAGGCTAACCAGTCTCACAAACCAAGACAAAACCCAAACCACATCAACCATCATATACGTTGACACGAACATTAACCACGTAAACCAGAATCGACGCAATCAGCTCAGTGACCAGTACAACACAGAGCACCAACATTTCTCAGAATTCACATAACCAAAACCGCGTCATTTTCTCCATCCTCACACACAGGCCAACAAGTCTTACAAACCAAGACGAAACCCAAACAACATCAACCTTCATTCACGTTCACACGAACATCAAACACGTAAACCAAAATCAACACAATCACCACAGTACTCAGCCAGCCAGCCAGTCCAACACACCAATCACACAAAAAAGGAATTCAGCTCACCTTTCCACCACCAATCAAACAAACACCCTGCACCATATCACCAAACCCCCAATCCCAATCACCATTACAACTCTCCTCTCCCCAACCCAGCCACAAAACACCAGCTCAATTCCTGATCGACTCCTAAAACCAATTCCTAACAAATCAAACACCAATTGCACACCAACACACAATTTCCACAGCTAAATCAACACACAAACCTACAATTCTTACATAATACTTGCACGCTGCAGAAACAAGCTAACTGATTACAGATGCTCACCGATTCGATGATAATGAACGGGATGGGCCACTGCTGACTGCTACAATACGTGCTCCGAATCGATCTTCGTCTTCTTCTTCGCGTTTTTGCAGAGATTTTCAGCTGATTTCTGAAACTCAAACAAAAATTATGAAGAAAAAATATTATCAAAATTATAAGCCCTCTTTTCTTTTAATATCGGAGGCGGCAAAACTTAATCTGCAAAGTGTTTTTTTGCAATTTTTCATATTTTCTATCGCTTTTGGAGATTTGATTTTTCAAAAGACTTGCTAATTGCATTTTACTCCCCCGTCTTTATCTATTTTCGTCGTGTTTCAATTAATTAAGAATCCGCACCACTAGTGTTAAGGTAAACGAGTCTCTAATCGTTACTCTTTATACTCTTTATACTGGTTTACCAGTTTCGTTTTAGGGGAAGTGATAATTTGCATTCTAAATCATTCGGGATTTGGTATCGAATATTCGGAAATGTGAATGAATATTCGGACTCACGGATGAGCCACTTGCGATTTTTGTAATACTTGACCACTTTATTATTTTATTTTTGGGAAAGTAATATTATCATTGTTACAAAGCTAGAGGGGCTTTGGTATCGGATATTCCAAGCGAATATTCGGATGCCCGGATGAGCCACTTGCAACTTTCTACGACTTGACCACTTTTATAATTTCATTTTTGGAAAAGTAATATTATGTTTTCCAATTTATCATGGATTTTGTATCGCATATTCGAATGGCTAAATAGTATTTTTGACATAAACGCGTGTATAAATAATCATTGTTTGGAATGAGATGAGATTGACAATTTTGTATTTAAAAGTCGTGTTTGAATTATCTGAAAGTTTATAAATTGAAGAATTGAACTAAACAAATTTCAACTAAAGATACTCAAAGTTAAAATTGACAAAATTGAAGTGTTTTGTTTTACAACTTCTGATTTTGTTTTTCTTTAAAAAAAAACAAGTAACTACTATTTTTTTAGAAGTAGCTTAAGGGCTGATTTTCCTTGATTAAAGCCCTCGAACAGTTTTTTTCCAAATTAACAAACATTGACAACTTTGTTATCAAAATCACTTTTACACAACTTAAATAAAAACACGTGAAAATCAATGATAAACACTCACTAAGGTCTCGTTCAATTCACCTAAAATTGTCTAAACTGAGCTGAACCGAATGGACCTAACTAAACTGAACTAAGTTTAACCCTAAATTTATATTACGAACACCTAATCTGAATTGAACTGAAATTAAGTTAAACTGAAGATAGTAGTTATGGGTAGTATTAATCTTGGTAATGGAAGTGGTCATGGTTTACTTATGTGTCGGTGTGTATCTCCATTCATGTATGACTTTGCATAATATGTATAATTACGTACTTAAGTTGCAATTTCGTTAATCTCATTAATAATTTCCCATGTTTAATTTTTGGAAACTCGTTATATGACCCCTAGCTCTTCATTAGTACTTATAAAAAACCGTTATATTTCGCGGTTTAGTATGACATAAAATTTAATTGACCAAATCTAATACTAAAATGCATTCTCGACTTCTCGTGTATTATTTAATGGTTTTTTTCCTCCGTTTACACTATGGCTCCCGACTTCTAAAAATGAATAATGTGATCTCGACTTCTAAAAATGAATAATGCGTGACTTCTAAAAAATACAATGACTCTTACATACATAGGTTCCGGTCTTGAAACATGAGATGTGTGTTTAAATGTTCACAATTTTAAACTTAGATACAATGAAAGTGTCATGAAAGTCTCGTTTATGCATGCTTTATATCAAGTGGGTTGAGCATAGTAATCAAGCATGCATGTCAGATTATGCTTGATTAACTGAACTAAATTAATTTAAAGTAAATTGATCGAGATTGTTTGTGAAGATTATGAATGAAGAGTATCAATATGTTCAGTGTAGGATATTTCAAAGAACGGTGTTTATATTATAATACAAAACTACGAGATGAGAAATCATGTGCGTTTCTAATCAAAATTTAAGTTAGTCTAACAAATAATTATATGATTGAACGCAATAGACTTGAACATTTTTCATCTTCTCACCGAGAAAAGGACAAGTTATCGTGTACACGTTTTAAATATGTTATATGAAAATGTGAGCTTTAGTTTTATTTTAGAAATATGCAAGTTGGAATAGTTTGCAAGCATCTTATAATATCACACTTTGTTTACTTGAATCATATGCAGAATTAATTCGTTTACTGAAACCAGCAAAGACAAAATGGTGATTAAATCCTCTTAAATATGTCTATTCAAAGCACAAGTAGTACATTTCAATCGTCATTAACTCATAAGAATATTTAATCAAGCTCCACTTTGGTGTTTTATATTGCTCTAGAAAGGAATATGCCCTACATCACCAAGAAGAGGAGGAGCAAGGATCTTTTCAATTTATTCGAAAAATTATGAATTGAACTAAATGGATCTAAAATAAACCGAGTTGGCCTAATATTGTGAATATGCATGTATCTATGATCTTGTCAAGTACTTGTGCAGTAGTTGTGCCACATCCACACAAGAACTTGTTTTGATTACTCTGATCAATAAACTTTACACCGGAAATAATGTAGAGCAGATACCCTTAAAAGAATGTGTTTTTAGGACAAACGGGACATTAATTTACCACATGAGATACTAATAAACTAAATAAGCCACTTAAACATTACACGAGACACTGATACATTAAAACAAGTCCATCCAATTTTACGTTTTTTCAAGACTTTGTAATCTTTCAGTATGTAGTGTAGTACTGAATATTGTTCTAGAAAAGGTAAAGTTTCGCGATAATATCATCTCCTTTTTAATAAAACTTAAGTACGTTGACACACTAGTATTGTACGTTCCACAATCGATATAGGTGACTGATAGATGACCATTAACTTTACTTTTTCCGAAAAGTTATCAAGAGTATATTTTCAAATCAGATACCTTATAGACAATCACTGAACAAACTTAATAGATTCAAACTGATCAAATAGGGTGAAACTAATAAGTTGACTATTTATATTGCGCAAAATACACGTTGATCGAAACTTGCTAAGCTGATACTAATAATGTTCAATTCCTCTGAAATTTTATGAACTGTTTGAACTGAACAAATACAATATGAACTGAGCTAAATGAACCCTGACTGAACTGAACTTAGTTTAAGTATTAATTTCAACTATGTCA
>JAYMSL010000549.1:0-23185 GCA_036897195.1 Plantago coronopus
CGAGCATTATAGAAATCTCGTCAAGAAATGGCTCGTCCATCAATTCATTGAAATTCATGAGAAACGATTTGGAAAGATCATTACTAGTAATTTTTGTTAAGAACGGCGCGTTCTGCTTTAAAATACATGATCTTTTAACAAAAGATCACTACTGGTAGTGGTCATTTCCTACCATTATTACAAAATAATTGTTAGAAAAGGCTAAATAATTAGTACTAAGCTGTTTAAAATATGAAACCAGTGATCAAGCGGACAAGTTGTGTCAATTTCATTGGGCACATAAGATGAGCATAACAAATACGTACACAAGATGTTTAATAAGTCATTTTCAGCATGGATGGATTAATTAATTTAAAAGAAATCATAATCAACTTGAGCATACATAATGGAGTTACAGAAAATCTATTCAGTTCAGCTTAATTTTAATTATGTTGAATTTAATTCATCTTCATTTAGTTAAGTTCAGTTTATGTTTACGTAATTAATATTTATATTCAAAATAGTTCGACTTAGTTTAGTTTGAATATGTTCAGTTTATCTGTTTATGTCTATTTAGTTTGGTTCAGAAATTTTAAGACGAACTGAATTGAATTTGACTTAAATTATTTGAGGATATAGCATGCATAATTATACCTAATTCTTCGAGTCTTGAATTTGGCAGTGGCTGTCTTTCTTTTGATTTTTGTGAACGTGTTCTCATGACTATGGTCTAATCTAATGTAATGGCCCTGTCATCTTATTCGTTTTTATTAGGCGTTGCGTTTATTTTATACAAACAAATCCCATTTTATTTCCTTCTTCTGCATTGCGTGACTTGTGGGTGTTAATTACAAATTCTTTTGGACAAACTACTGTACAAATCATATCGAAAGTCTTAAGAAGTGTAAATTATGAATCGAGCACTTACATGTGTTCGCACTATAAGTCGGGGCATGGCCAGGAATAGAAGTTGGGAATAGCGAGAAATTGAGAATACTAGTTTTGGAATTTGGATGGGAGCTTGGGGGCTGGGGTGACATCCCCTCCCGCCATTCCTGTCTCCGCTCCTGCTATAAATCAACCGCGGTAAACAAATAAAGCCATACCCAACCCAATAAGAAACTAAGAAACCGAGCTCCAAAAAGTGTTGGAGCTTAACTTGATTACTATATTGAGCGAATCAAACTCGGCCTTTAAAGAGTCGGGTACTTGCGGATCGAACCTTGATTAATGTATGAGTATGAAGTGAGTCAAATTCAGCCAGAGCTGAATACTCGTTCATACTCAACTCACATAGGTATCACCCTATCAGTCAATCAGTCACCTAATCTGGTGTTTTTACAAACTGAACACCATTCTTCCAAAAAAAAAAACATGAATACGAGCAACTAAACCTCTCAACTAGGAGTGAATGAACATGGTGTGCCAAAATAGCAAGTCCAGTTTATCCAATGCAAAACTGTAAATCTAGTTTCACGAAGCAGATACCTTCATTTGGTGACTAAGTACAGTTTTGTTAGTCAGATTGAACCAACAGAGCCATGCATATATTCTCATCTTCTTTTATGATTGCATTCAACAACAGTCCGAGGTGTTACAAATAAAAGAATCAAAACTACACTCACCATACAAAATGGGTCAATAGTCCGGGGTATATATAATAGAACTACTAGACAAGTTTAAGTGTATGACTAAACAGATTTGATAACTTCATTTGAACAGATAATATATATCATGATTTGTCTTCCCCTGTTATAGCTGAACCAACTTTCAACATCAAAGGATAAACAGGATCGAACTCCTTATCCCCTCTCGCTCTCACTTTAGCAGCATAATCATCCAATGTCGCTTTGACCCCCTTCCATATCTGGTCTTCCCCTTGCGAATCCATCCACAGCGAATATTGTAAATGTGTAAGCTTGTTTCTTTGTAATGGAGACTGCAAATCATCAGGACCCCTTGAGTAGAGATGGTGAAGTATGGCGCTGGCAGGAAGATCTTGTAGAAGCGGGGATGATTCCAATTGAGATGTTTCTAAGAAAATAATAGGCCGGAAAGCCCTAAGGGCACGGTAAGGTGCGCCTAGCTGTTCAACTGGGAATAAATTCTGCCCCACTGCTAATTCAAGCTCTGGTATGTCCCGGGCCATTCTTAACTTTCCTGATTCGGACAACGGTCGAACAAGTGAAGCGTGGCGGATGAAGAATATTAGAACACGAGAAGCCATACTCTTGACGAGCCTTGTGCATATGGTTTCTGATCCAGTGGAAGCAGTTCCTGATGAGGGCAAAAGCCGTGATAAGAATTCAGCTCTGAAATGAAGAATGCTTTTTTGCAATTCTTCCATGTAGGGCGAGGAGTTATAGTCTGTGGCAGCATCCATGCCAAGGGAGCTGAAATTTTGGTCATGGATTTTAAGTATGCAGGACTCCAGGCGATCGAGCATAGCTTGAAATAATGATGTCACAGAATCACCCGCGACTCCGTATATTGTACCAAGAGCTGCAGACAATACATCTGAAGCAACGGTGGGGAGTTGTGATATTATTGATGTTACGCGTCCATGAACTTCTTGAAGGTGTTGATATAATGTGAAGTTTTTCAGCTGTGCTGGAGTTGCAGGACCAGTTACTTGCCGTGCTTCTGGGCCAGCTGATATCTGCCATCAGAAACCCACTTGGTATAAGTAGTACAAACCAAAAGCAGAAGTTATGCAAGAACGAAAAGACAGTGCGACAGTAAAAAACGAAATTGCTAATGCCAATTTGATACACAAGATAATATCTTAAACAGAAAACACCACCCGCCAAAGAAACATAAAGTTGGGACCAAGCATAAGTAACAGGTATCACTCCATGGGCATATAGTAATGACGAGCTTTCCAGAAGTGCCGGGAATAGAACAATAAATGCTAAAAGTTACCTAGCAACTGACTGAAGTTGGTCTGAACCAGCCTCTGATTTATATTCTAGCAGCTCAAACTTAGAGAAAAGAATCAGGAAGCTACTTTGAAACAGAACATAGAAGATAGAATCCATTTTGCTAAAAAAAAAAAACTGAATGGTTTATACAGAAGTTACAAACAACATTTAAGGGAGCATGAAATTATCATGTTAAAGTTGGAAAGATCAAAAGGGCTTTGACTTGATAGTACGAAACTGGCAGTTTGTTTCCAGATTCTGTGAAATTTTGTGGACCACAAGGGTGAATTTGCAGAGATAGAATTACCTGATATTCAGCCCTTTCTGCAAATAGAAGCAACACTTTGCTGATTTCCCTCAACACAAGAAGAGTCAAGCGAGCATCTAGATGCACTGCTTCAATTTCCTCCTTAATGCGCGATACGATCTTAATGATGCTTTCCTTGGAAGGGACACTTCCACGCATTGGAAATACGGAATTTACAAGATCCGACAGCCTACCCAAACAAAGACCCAAAAATGCTGTCTGGAATATCTCAATGGCAGCTACCATTTGTTCCTTCCCTTCGGAACTGATTGCAGGAGGAACTCCTTTAACATCTGTATCACGTGCAATTCTTTCAAGGAGGTCATCAATCATTGTCAAAAGCTTAGGATATCCATGAGTGAATATTTCCTTAACAAAGCTTGAAGCAGTGAAAACTGACTTCATCTGGCTTGCAAATGACTTCACTAGTGCCTCCCAAACACGGTTTGTCAACATTGGATCGCCTTCCTGAGAGAAAGATACAATGGCATAAGCTGAGAAAGAGCATCACAGCAACATTATGTAAGTTACACTTAATCTTCAAGGTGAAAAAATAAAGGTGGAGATGGTAAAAAATACATCTTCTGCAGAGCCAATTGCATTTTGTAGTTGCAATGTATTAGGTTGCACATGACAATCTAGCTTGGAAGTAGAGCAAAATCTAATACAATAAAGACAACGATGTACTGTAGCTTTTAGTTTAATCGGTGGGGTTGCAGAACTCTGAAGGAAATACTAGAGACAATTCTATCGTTTTGGCCTTTGGGGACTAAGGACCTACACTTAGCAGTGACACACACTTGTTCTGGGTAGCGTGCATTCACATTCTACAAAATTAATTGTAGACTTGGTCTAGGCGAATATTTTCCTAAACTATAGCACGAGATGATGGAAAGTTATATGTAATCTGAAATTTTTCTTTCTTAATAGCTGTGAACCATATTAGACAAATTTGGTTCAAATTGTCCAGTCTTCATAGCATATATTACAGTACAAAAGATGATAGGAAGTTATAAGACTGTACACTATGATGAAACCCTGACTAGAGTAATAATGATCTAACCTTGACCACGTTAATGCTGGGATATACATACTATGATTGAGGATCTCTTTCTACTTTTCAGACCTATTTTATATTCTTAAAAATAAAAACATCACAATGGTATCAAGGCTGGGTTCCAATGCCCACAAATTATAGGTCTGTGCTCTGATTCACAGAGCATTCTGTTGCTCATTCCAATCCCAAACTTCTCGCAAACCAAATCTAGTAATCTATCTCTGATCCAGTTAAAGCGTGTATGATTTATGTGTTAACACATGTCATTCTTAAAACAAGGCAGACAATTAATCACCTTCGAACAACTACTCATCTCAATAAAAGACAGGAGTAAACACAATATCTTAAACAGGAGATATAAATGTAAGTACTCTTCTTACTGATTCAGAACAATAAAGAAACCAATGTATCCACTGACCTGTATAACCTCATCCAGCAACAAAACAAGCGTAAAAGGATCTCGCTTCTTAGACAACACCCTCTGCAAATGCCAAACAGCAAGCACAATCGAATGCAGCTGATCCATACACCCATTCATTCTCTGCCAAAGTGCCTCTTTAGCCTTCCCTCCACTTCCCAACTGTGGAGTCCCATGTCTTTGCACTCCACCCGGCCCTCCACCACCACCATACCCACCTCCTGAAATCGCCTTCATATCAAGCGCACTACTCAAACTCTTAACCCCCATCTGCTTATACTTACTAACCAAACCATCCACAGTCCCCTTCAACTCCCCCATATTATAAAACACCTGCAATCCCAACCCAACTTCCGGCTGATTCAAACTCTCCAACCCCTTCTCCAACACCTTCATTCCCTCCTCCCTTATCTTCCCCCCAATCTCCACCACCCACTTCAACTCATTGTCCACAACCTCAATCCCAGACAAATGAGATTCATTATACAGACTCAAAATCTCGAAATGCAACTGTGCAGCCTTCGACAAGTCCCATTTAGAAGCATCAGGCTGCGAATCAACCAGATTCTTAAGCTTCTGAATCGATCGAAGCGTCCTTAACGTTTGCTGAAGGAGCAACGAAGTGGAATGTAGATTATTGAGCTGGTGAGTTTGTGCCGCAATGAGCCTGTGCGGATCAGAAAGCTCGGATCGGGCACGCCGTAATGACGACTGAAGAGAAGACACGGAGGATCGGAGAGACGAAAGCGAGTTTTCGGCAGATTTGATAGATGACAGCTGCTGCAGAAGCTCGGGATGGCGGGAAAGGACTTCGTGCCGGAGCTGGGAATCGAGTAATCGGAGACCGTCCTGGAGCTTCTCGATTCGAGAAGCGGCGGATCCGGAGGATAGTGCGGCGGAGGAAAATTGGGTAGGGTTGAAGTCGGGGGAGAGGAATGCGGAGAAGATTGGATCGGAAGTGAAGGAGTCGAGATTGGACGGAGATGTGGTGGTAGTGGTGGTTGTTGTGGTGTTTTTGAAGGTGGAGAGGCGTTGCAGTGGCGATTTGGACATGGCTGGTGGAGAAGTTGCAGCAGCCATGGCTGTGTGTGATCGAGCTGGAGTGTTTTTGCTTCTTCTTCTTCAGTCGTCTGTGATTTTGTTAATGGTGAAGAAACTGAAATGGGGGTTGTACCTAATGCAGTAGATGGTGTACCTGTCAAAGGCGAATTGGGTGTTGGATCCAGATAGTTCGTGAAGATATAATCCTTGAATTCGACTTGATTCGGAACGGCTAATTAAGTCTACGATTCATCTTTTGCTGATGAGGATCGACTAATTAAGTCTACGACTCATCTTTCGTTTATAAGGTTATCAAAGTTCGGCAAGATATGACATTTTACTAGTAATTTTTCATTTAATTTAATTATTCAAATTCTTGATCCAACAATCTTTTATAGATTTAAAGAAAATGTGTAATCCAATTCAATCTAGTCATCCACAACTAGTTCTTAAGCAACCCACTCACAAAATTTTGGTATGTTAAAGCATAATATATGTATGTTTATCAATCGAGTTTTGTCATTATATTGTGTAGTCATTTATACAAAACATCGTGTATATGAAGCAAACCAAAATGATTTACTAGACTTAATCGAGTAATAGTATCTTATAAACATAACAATTGGCGATCATATTTTGATTCAACAATTGGCTGTGCAAAGTAGACTCAGTGGCTACAATTTCAAACATAACAAAAAAGAATGTCCATCTCATGGCCAGATATACAAAAACATGGATCTATTCTTGACTATTGAGACTTAAATTCAGAAGATTTACAAAAAAAATAAAGAAATAAACTCACTATTGAGCCTCCTATAAACCTGTGAAGATCAACCAAAAAAGTATAGTGAATCACCAAGAAGATCAGGAGGATGATGCCTTGTCCTTTTTCCCTGCCAAGATCATGGATATCTGCAGTCCCCTGCTGAATGCTTGATTAAATAGCAGCCGTGTCTGGAATTCAGACATGAACGGGAACCAAGATAACACAACGATCGGCATGAATAGAAACAGTCCCATTATGGCTTCGTACGCTCTTGCCAACTCCATGACTGAATCCCAGGTACCCATACCCTTCAAACAGGGTCTGCATGCTTGAGCAAGCTGCCATCACGATAACCAGGTCAAATAATATTATCATAGTTTGTAAAGGAGCTAAAATGGAGTAAAATAAACAGCCAAGCGACAAACTGTCCATTCATCAGCAATTATAGCAAAAAAAATGTAACCCAAAATAAAAACGAAGAGGAATTGGCATGTGATGCAAATGAAAATAACGTAGCTTAAGATAAGCTCCATGCTCAAGGATGCAGAGGTGCCTAGACTAATCAAGTGACAAATTCTATGCAGGATGCAGTTCTGATTAGATAAAGTTAAACAATTTCATGCACATGTAGTTGTAATTACCAGAATAAGTCCCCATCCAGTTGGCATGAAGGCTAAGATGCCGGCAAATAGATCAGTTACAGCAAGGCCAGCGACCACAAATAGAACTGTCATGACTGATACAAATCCAAGGAACAAAAGGGCCTTCAAAATTCGGAACATCAGCTGAAAATCAGTACCAAATCTTCGTCTGCCCATTGATACCATCTGTTGGAAAAACATATTAGAGTTGATCGAAGCAATGTGAGATATGAGAACAGGACCAACTGACTTAAGAAACTTAGTATCATTCTTTGACAACATCAAGGACTATTACAAAATACAATACCTGATTACCCTAGACAAAAAGAATGTGTGCAAAAGGTACCGGTTTCCCGAAGTAACTTAATAGAGAAACTCAAGACAATTGAATTGAATGAATGTTCTGCTAACTTAAAACTGTTGCTTAACTCGAACACTGAAAGTACCTTCAAGACCAGAAGAATTATATGTAAAAAGCATCGACTTTCCAAATTAATAACAGAAAAAAAAAACACTCAAGATAATTGAATTGAATGAATGTTCTGCTAATGCAAAAGTATTGTTTAACTTGAATGCTGAAAATACCTTTAAGACCAGAAGAACAGTCGCCATGACAAACCAAGACAAGGCATAAACCTATTGCAAAGATTCCAGCAGAGAAAAGAAGCAGATAATGAGTTACTCCAGAAAAATAATATAGAAAGAAGGGGGAAAAAAAAGAGATTGCTGAAGTGTGTACCATAATATTCTTGCTGCCACGTGATACTTGGAGTTGATAGACAATCCCATACTGATAGATGAAAAATCGAAAGGCAAGAATAATCTCAAGTACTCTGCCCTTAAAATTTGTATGTTTCAGGTGCTCTTGTTCTTCATTCCACCAGGATTCCCAACTTCTATCAGGTGAAATCCCAATACCTCCACGGTTTCCCATCCACTTCTTCCAGTCAGTCCAATCATCCACTGTTTTTTGCCACTCAAATCCGGATGGATTGAAAATGAAAGGAGCAAATAACCATGAGACGACAAGGAACCACATTGAAAAAGTAATGAAGTAGTACACTGGTGAAGTCCGATAAGAGTGTCCATAGACTTCGTATACAATTAACAGAATAAATAGCTCTAGTCCTTTCACAAAGTGACTCCGAGAATAGAGTCTGTAATTATCAGCAAACTTGGCATGAAAAACAACAAAACCACGGCCTGTAGCTCGATACTTTGAACCTCCGTGTAAAATGGTTCTACCATAATAATGGGCTTTCGTGCCAAGCTGAAATGTGAAGAATACAGATGCTAGCTGCAGCTGCATTATGATGAGATCGCCAATAGCGTTTAGGAACCCCCTCTCGAGGCCAATCTCCATTACCATCGGTAGAACAAGCAGCAGGCCCAGTTGGAACAAGGACTGGGTGGCCAAAGCCTCTTCAAGAGCAGTTTGACTTATAGATGGATACTCCAGAATCCTTCTTTCTAATCCACTTAAGACCATGTATAATCGCCCATATAAGAATGCATACACAGCAAGCACAGTAATCTGAAATAAATTATATGTCAAAATTTGCTTGAAAGGGTACCTTTACACACAAGATTATATCAGATGGACCATACAAGAGATCGGACAATATACTTAAGTGGCTATTAAAGAAACTGGGTAAGCAATACCTTCACCATGCACATAACACCCTGCTTCCTGTTGCTGATATTATGACAAATATGTGTTCATTGACCGTGCTTGAAAGTTTAGTGCATTAATTACCTAACAGGTAACTTCAAGTACAGTTACCCAACCTTTTGCCAATGCGAATCCTAGCTTTAGATCTCAAATTATTAGACTAACAGAAAAGTGAGCCACATAAATTTCTTCTTGGAGAAAGTTCTCTCAATTGCTAAAGCAAGTTGCCCGAGCTTTATACATTCTGAAGTATCACATGAAAGACTTTTATAGTACACAGCGGTCTAAAATCTGAATAGAACAAATACGTAAAAGTATATCAAAGCAAAGTACAATAACTGAAGAACAAAACTTTTTCTATTCTTTGGCATCATAGATTAGAGATAACTTACGTATTGCACTAATATCTTTTTATTTAATCTTAGATATGGTAAGGTATAAGTGGCATACCCCAAACAATGACACTGATACATAGACCTCAGTCGATCTAATTACTTATTTACCTGGGTACAACACAAAAGACCATAATCACGGACCTCAGAAGAGATTTTAATAACATAAACAGTTACACACAGATTACGAATTTTACTGTATGGGGGAACTAATGCCTCAATCTTGTTCAAGTTTCTGCTCATAATGTACATGGGTTCTTGTATTATTTATTGATCCCTCAATCTTTCCAGCATAATCCAGCATGTGTTACCATCTTATAGATTCAAATATTGTGAGAGGACATCTCGTGAGACATGCACATTTATGTAATATGGAGTCAAATTACACATCCATAAACTTGAGTAATGTATGCATCACTTCGGAAGGATGATAAGTAATACCAGTCATCTTACATACCATGCTACTGAAGTAGAACCCGACTGTGGTGAAGTAGAATGATAGCATTCGGTAGAAATCAAATCGACGGCCAAGTCGATAGATATCTCGACTGAGAGTCTGCTCACCATTTCCATTTGCAACCTTTGCCTCAAAAAGAGATATTTGATTCATGCCAACATCTCTCCCCTTGCCTACTTGGATATATTCATGATGTGTTACATAGCCCCCTCTCAGCGTTGAATTGTAACCTAAAGGCAGGAACTCAATCAGACATCAAAGAGAGATGACTGAGGACAAAAAATAAGGTTTGTTTCAGTAGTTACCCGAAAATACATCTTCACTCAAATTGATTGTTTTTGAAGCTTTGCTGACACCCCCTCTTGTCAAATGAAAGATTCTGTCGAATATATCAGGGTGGCCGTAGTGGAACCTTACCCTGGTAAAATAGGAAGAAGAAGAAGAAGAATTACAGCACAAATTAAACTTGTTAGTTTACATGATTCCTGATGCTCAGCTTGATCAAGATACACAACATACCAGATGATTGACACGGAAAACCTAACTCCAGATGATGTTTTGAAGTAAGCATCTATCTATTATACAAAGTAAACTGGGTACCAAGAACACATTACATGCAGAAAATTGTAAATGCAGCAAAACTTTGCCCTTATGAAATATAACTTCCGTATTACAGGTTTTGACAAATCAATCAAGCAACCCTAGATATTAAATCATACTGTATATACAGTACAATCTCTTTTTAGCTCCGTCAAATTTAAAGAGCAATATACAAGTCATGCATTGATTTTCTGTCATAAAAAGTCATGCTCAAAGCTTACATCTATTGACACTAAACTCTATCACCTATTGAGGAAGAAAAAGCTTCGTAACCTAGTCAGATTCTTTTTGTCCCATTGTGTTGAATAACAAAGTGGCTGTGTACCAAAAAGTTGTAGCGCATTCTTAAAGCTTTTTCAGGAGCACTAAAGCATAATACAAAATGAAAGTGTTTGATGGCGCCCCCAATATAATAGTTGCATGAGTAGTTTTGAGGAAAAGAATGAATCCAATTTCATACTAGCCAGCTTTAGTTAGTACAAAGTATGTACCTTAAAGGGTTTGCCAAAACTCTTTGCCCAATTGTCACAAAGCTAGTTTCTTGATTGGACATGAACCAAGCCAGTGAAGAGACACTGTGATCAAGAGAGAAGTAAGCACATATTCAAGTAAATAAACAACACTTTTTGCAATTCACGCTGTCTAAATGAATATTCAAACCTTCCGGTGAAAATATGTTCTCTTAATCCCAATATTGTTGGCCTCCGTTGTCCACGTCGTGTTTTTAAAAATTCTTCCAATACATTGCGCATCTTGAAAGCTTCCTCAAAATAGTTGTCCTGATGAGAATAGTTTGTTAAAAAATGTGTAATATAGAAACTAAGATCTGAGATTCACTCCCTTCTAGGAAAAGGTAGATATAGGGACTGACATAAGTAGATTTGTATCTCCCCAGCGCTTCAAGTTCCACATTAGGCCACAAAGTGCCTTAATGTTTTCAATTTCATTATTTTTTTTCTCACTCTCCAATACTGACATATAAATTAAAAAAAACTTCCGATCAAAATACTCCAATAATAGCTTCTCCCTTCCTTTCTGGGTTAATACCCCACACACAAATCACATCCTCAAAAAACCATGAATTTTACAACCAATGCCACTCATTATTACCGTCAGCAATACCCCACCCCCTGATTTACCAAAATAATTTACAAAATACCCAAAAATCTGTCTCCCCACTCCTAACTTCTAAATAACAATCTTAAACATCGTGCCCAGAAGTAAGGGGCAATTAATTATGGGATAATGGGGTTCATTTGCAATATAAACATATAGATATGAAATGATCACAGTGTTGAAGTCCAGAGCAGAGGCAAAAGAAAGATATATACTTATAGTTTATAATTCAACTTAACTTGGAAGCAAATAAAATTCATCAAAAACAAATTTAGCATCTCAAGAATGGTGGAAGGGGAATGAAGAAGAACATCTAAGATAGGAAAAAGTAAGCAGGATCAACTATGATATTAAAAGAACTGATGCATTTAGAGCTATAAGATAGCTCGGCATGTAGAGTTCAGATTCATTTATCTTGTTATTAAGTAGAAGTACAGCAGGTACCTCTTTTTGAATTTTATGCAATGCACCTTGTATTGTTTTAACACTTACTGACGTTCTCGTGGATACTTTCTTGCCACCCAAAAGTGCCATTTGGGCTTATCCATGCAAGGCTATTCATGTACAAACTGAGTTCTATGGTGAGCTAGTGCCAAACATATGACCGAGCTATTTTTCTTTTGAAACCAGGGCCAAATGCATGTCCGAGCTATTTTTCGACAAAAAATAAAAGATGGAAATGATTTATTAAATGCAATAGCATCTTAATGCAAAACATATGACCAAGCTAATTTTCTTTTTAAACCAGGTCCAAATGTATGTCCGAGCTATTTTTCGACAAAAACAAGAAATAAATGGAAATGATTTATAAAATGGAATAGTTTCTTAATTTCAAAGCATAATCATAATGTAACGGAATAGAGAAAGTTTCACCAACCTGATTCATGTCTATGGTTTGCAAGGCTTCTCCACGAGTAAAGATGATGGCATGATTTTGATTCTCAGGTTTGCCTTCACCAATTCCTGTTGGAGGACCTGGAAGCTTGATGCGATATATTTCCTGATATGTAATGTGCAATGATACTATCACTGAGCTATTAGGTATGAGGGGTAAAAATTAATCCAGTTAAATATAAACAAATTAATCACATCAAATCATTTCTGCACATTATTTACTGAGGAAGATCTCCAATTCTCCATTTCCTATATGGTTAATGGTTTATCAAATTTATCTTATACCTCATCCAACTTATGCCCTACTTTGACCAAGACCAAATAATAAACATTCTCGGTTAAACAAAGACAAATCTAATTTATAGCTCAATATTGCACATGACGAATAGCACTAATTATTCTCAAAATCCTTAAGTAAATTAGTCCATGAAATAAATAATTGTTTTTCATTATTACAATCATTATTTTGCTTTTCAAACCAAAAGGAATTGATTACAATAAAACCGTTTCTGCATATTATTTACTCAGGAAGATCTCCAATTCCCTATTTCCAATATGGGTTTTCAGTTATCTCATACCTCATCCAACTTCTGCCCTCCCTTGACCAAGACCGAATAGTAGACCTTCTCGGTTTTTCCATTAAGTGTCTCCTCCCGCTCATCTATGTAAGCAACCCGTAGGGAAGGATACCTTTAAGATTTAGTGAGCAATAGAACGTTGTCAGTGAATATTGACATATCAAACAAAAACAGATAAAAGGAAGAAAAGAAAGAAAGAGAGAATTTTTAGATAAGTGGTGAATCACTTGTATATAATGCTGACCAAACTAACGCAAATCAATCTCACAACGAGAAATAATTGTTATCCCGTGAGAAACAAACCAACACTTGCTCAACTCTTACAATAAAGAGTTTCAAACTAATATGTGAAGTGATGAAAGCTAAAATATATAAAGCCCTCATCGAACAGGAAGTTTCAGCATTTCATGAACATGAATTGACCTGAATTTTTTTTCTTCAGACCAGGCATTTGCATTTGTTATCTGAAGCTTAAGCCTGAACTAAGAAAAACCTTTCGTATATACAAACCACTACTCTTATAATCAGGAGATTCAAACTAAGCTCGGACATATAATCCCCAATAGAACTCTATGTTTCAGCAATTTCTAAACATGTACCAACCTCAAAAAAAATTTCCCCTCCTGACCAATCCTTTGTCTTTGTTGTTATCTGACGCTTAAGGCTCAACTAATTTTTTTTTTTCTGTAAAATGAGAACATTTATAATCTAAAATCAGGGGGCCTTGATATAGCAACTTACGTCAACATAAGACTTAGAATATTCATGTAACAACTTCGGTCTCTAGGATTGCTGGATTTCTTTTGAGCACCATAAACCTGGCAAGATACAATATAAGTAAACTTCAGATCTGCCAAGGCTTGTGCTCGTTCCTTGAGAACTCTGTAGTCTGTGTGATTTACATCAATTGCCCGATAACCACCCAAAATTGCTGCACAGGAAATGTAGTCTTTGTCATCAATATATGGGTTCATACCAACACATAAAAGTAATAACTAATTAGACGAGTTAATTTTATTGTAAAATAATTAATTAATTCTTATAAAGATTCAGTTATGTAACAACCAACCAACCTTTATCATCAGCAAAATCCAAAAAGCATTGAAGTTCCAAAGCTTCCCTGTAATAAATCATCCCCCTTACTGCATGTGTCCAGGAAGAAAACGTAAATATAGTGGGAAAGTAAATATAAAGGAGGACAAAAACTGCAAGTTTATGTCAGCTACCAGTCCGGGCAAGCGTTTGACCCCTGTATGATACCCAATGTCGATCCAGTTCTGACCTGTCTTTGTTTACATCACCAAGTTTAGGATCCTGTATCCGCTCCAAGTAATTTTTCCATTCATCTTTGCAAGTTAACATATAAGTAGACTTCAGTATCTGCTCCAACATCATGTTATAGCACAGAAGTGATGAATCTGTGAACTCACCAGGATATATTTTTTGAAGGTAAAATAAAATTGTTATGCCATCCTCGTTTTCCTTGTTAAGATCCTCTGTTGAATAAAGAACGTCTTCTCTATAGTATGGTGTCAAAACACTGGATCATAAGTAAACTGATATTAATAATACGCAAGAGAGGTACAGAATTACCCATCTCTTCAGAGTAGCCATTCCAGTTGACACAGAAGGAAATAAGGACAACCAAGAAAGAATCTACAAAGAATCATTTCTGTAAACTAATCGAAGGTGCCAAGCTAACATAACACAAAGTGATATCAGAAAGAAACATTGGAAAAGAATGGAACTTAGGACTTGTTCTTCTTACACAGCCTAGTTTGAGAACCCAGATATTTAAATTCTTTGCATGTGGCCCATATTGGTTTTCTCACACACAAAAAATCACTTAAATTCATGAATTTAGTGATTCATGTCAATGAAGAAGATTCTTCATTTCTGTATGAAATACTTTTAACACACAAAGGAGTCTATAAAGCTTTCATCTTGTTTTGCAAAGGATTGAACATACATTGAATGAACACCAAATTAGGTTGATTGTGTAAGAAATAGTGCAACTTGGACTTTCTACATCATGAAGGAGAAACTATAGCAATGTGTGTGTGAAGATGCATCATGTGATTTCATCTCAAGGTTTCTGCCTATCCAACCAACTATCTCCATATTGGTCAGTGAATATACAAAAATTTCATATTTGTTACTAGTAAGCTCATGAATTCTTTCCAGGAAACTTCTCGAGTGGTTTCCTCATCCAATCACCTACTCACTAACCTGGAAAATGGATCTCCTTTTATGATGATTTCCAAACCCATTCCATATAAACTGAACATTCACTAGTATGTAAGAGAAACATGTGACTTCTCAAGTCCATCGATAGAGTGTTGATTTAGTTTCTCGTTAACATTACATTAGTAACAATTACATTAGATAAAGTAAAGCATGAGTCAGCACAGAAGTAATCAATCAATCATGCTTTTAAGGTGAGAACTGACCTAAAAGAAAGCATGTTACGGACTTTTGGGGCACCAGGCATGATCATAAATAATGAATTCGCAAAAAAGGTAATGCGACGACGAGCTTCTAAATTAATTGGCACATCGCCAGCTGATTCTTTCACGGTCAACAGCAAATGAAGCCTGACAATCTGTTATGTCAGACAAGAAAGAAAAACTCAGAGATACAGACAGACAAATAGACAGCATCTGATGGAAAGAGTCAGAGCACGTATGAAATAAGATACCTTCTCCATCCACGACGGACTTCGTGAGATACTAATGTCTACGCCTTCGAATTTCTGCACGTCTTGAAATTTCCGCCCAGATTTTGATTTTTGCTCATGCTCAGCATCTTGCATATGAGCTTTTTCCAAAACCCTATTAGAAGAGAAGTGAATATCCCAAAGAGTTGAAAAAAAAATTACTCTCTTTAGTTCAAGATAAACAATGGGACATACTCAAGGCCATTATTCATTACGTCCTGAACGATAATCTCCACAATATCCTGAATTTTGTTAATGATCTGAGATTTATACAGCTGAGGATCCTCATAATCGGCCATCTGCCAGCAACAAAAAATTCATACAGGGCTCACCAGATAGAATGTAAGCAAATGTTTATGGAAAAGGAGAAGCACCGAAAAATAACTTACAAGAAGGTTTAAAAATTTATCCAACTTATCACTTAACAAAGGCAGCCCATTCATGTTAAATTCCTTAAGGAATCTTTTTCGCACTAATATGCTGGTTTCCACCTCATGACAAATTAGCTCAATAATTCTGGACCAATAGACAAAGAGGTCGTGTTAGTCATCTCAAGGAAAAAATGAACCTGGAAATTCAATATATCATTAAAATGCAAGCATGACTTCATCATAACAATGGGACAAAAATCTAAGTCAGTTAGCAGCGCCACTAACCTCCTATCCTCGTCATCTAACAGAATGCCACACAGCACGTCACGCAATGTTTCATAGCATTCTATTATTGCGAAATACATGAACTCATCATTCTTAATTTTTCTGAAGAGGTCAGCATCTTCCTTGTCTGTGAAATCTTTTGCCATGTCCAGAGCTATTGGAATCTGATATCAACTCTAAGACAATACGTCAACAAGTGAAGCACATCGGCCGAATAAGAAGTGTAATCTATACCACATATTACCTTACTAGCAAGCAAGAAAGGAGGCCACTGGACAACGGACACAACACTTGATGAATAAGGCACAAGAAGCAGATTCTTCTCTCTGAAAAATTGATGTTACACAAGATTTTATTTGTCGTGTAGTTTAGACATGATCATCATGTAGGAAATATGGAAATAACATCACCCGTGAGTGCCTCTTTCAGCAGAAAAAGCTTGCATTCACAATATTAAATGGTACATGTCTAGGAAGCGTTTCCAACCTGTGGCTGATCAAATCTTCGTTTCTGAGAGATAATATGAACTCATTCCACATCTGAGAGAACTTTGCAATGTTTATTCTTGAGTCATCCTGCCATAGCAATATCCAATAAGTAAGACATTATAATAGTTGCAGGTTTCAAGGGAATGTAATTACTGGTGAAATCGAGCTGCATTTTGTGAAACTAGAGAAATGCATGAATTGTTTCACAAAATCTTTTACTGCATTAACAATCAAGGATATATTCTGGAACTATGCAGTACCCCTTGATGTCCATTACTGTCATTGGATCTTGGAACGAGGCGCTTGCTAAAAGCTGGAGGAACAGCTTCAAATCTGGCCCTTAGCATGCCCAGGGTCCTTATCTATATATGACAAAATGAATCAAATAAAAAAAAACAAACTGTTGTACCAAGACGGACTATGTCATTCTTTGCAGGATACATGTAGTTATTATACAAGTTATATCAGGAGATCAAGATGCTAGAACTAGTTTGACAACTTTCTGATCACTTTATGGCAACAGGTGAATGACTAACCTCTCCAAGGTGACTGAATGCTCCATATACTCCACCAACAATAGTAGAAAAAATAGCATACCATATTTGTACATCCATAAAGTACACCTAAATGGAGAAGAAGTTTCACATGATTTCAGAAAATATATTCATCAGGGAATATGCCAACACCAATGATCTTTAGCCACATACCAGGACAATTGGAGCCCAGATTGCAAAAATTACACCGATGTTATGAGTGCCTGCATAGGATTCATATTTCATATAAAACTCTTTCAGGCTCTATCCACCCATTAGCATACTACAAGTTGAGATAGGGAAATGACGTTACCATTTGGAAAGAATTCGTGCCAGTCATAGCCACTGACAGTGAGCCTCATGATTGCCATAGTAGGTTGAATTAATGGCTTAATCTGATCAAGATAGCAGAAATGATAGTTTAAATATTTCCTCATCCGAGAGAACAGGTACATGCTAGAAGCTTAGAACAATAGGCGAGTGTACTAGTAAAACTTTATTTCCATCCTAATATATAAGCTATACATTATGAAATTCAGTATATCCAATATCCTATTGAATTCATTATAAATGCTATCCATTATCACATCAGAATCCCCTGTCCCTATTGTTGGCAAATTTAGATTGATGATTGATAAAATAATTACACCACACACTTTTGCTAAAACATATGAAGATGACGCATTCCATTTTTTTTCTAAATAGAAAGTTGTTACCTCAACAAAATAGCTGAAAGCCATCTTCAATATAAGTAGTGTGATCCAAAAGAGCGAATACCTGAGTATAAAGAACACCACGGTCAAAAGTGAAATCAGGAGTTATCTCAGAACTAAGACACATATGTTATATATCTATGCTAAACTGCCAAACAGAGGACTTCTAATATCTTACTTCAAAAGGGATAACATGTCTTCATGCATGCCTCTTGCAATGTACGACTTTGGCTGGAATACACAAAAAGGTTAATCAGCATACAAAACATAATGTTGCATTCTTCAGGACCCTAAAGTCTACGGCCTACCTGAGCCCACCACATTAACATGATAATAATGCGCCAGTTTGAACGTTCCATTGATCTTCGTAGAATAGGAAACAGAAACAGCACAGTAGCTAAGATATTTGGCAACAAATAAATGGCTACAATATAGTTATATAGCGACTGAGTCCCCAAAACTGCTCTCAACATATCGAAGAATCTCACTATCCCACTGGGATTCTCAACAGGCATGAAATACGTGACTGGCATAACCACAAGCCAAAATGCAGCAGTTGCTAACTTCAAAAGGTACCGGATAATCTGTGTGACTTTCAGGCTTCTCCAGGCATTAATACTTAGGAATATATCCAGAAATGCTGCAAATAGATGGTAAATATTGTTTGAATCCAATTACGACTTAACAGATACAAAACTCTAATTGATATTAATACACACACACACACATGCACACACAGACGCTAAGAGAACGCTAAGAGAAGATATTTACTGTACCTCGGATAAAATTCAATATTGCTGCAGTGATGAAGATGCTTAAAACACTTCGAACTATATCCTCATCGAAGAAAACATTTGAGGATTGACGTTGATGCCATGCTATGATAATCATTGCCTGAGACATGTATAGTGACTAATGTTACAAAAAAATCCAACAGATGAGAGAGATCAGAAGAAGTATGTAAATATGTAAGAATTAAAATGCAACAAGCTAGACGGTAATACAAAGAGAGGGTTTTTGCATCATGATACGGTGCTTAGCTATTGAGTGAACGGATTGCAGAAATAAACTATTAGAGTTACGATGCGTGTAAATAAGCTTGTTATCCGAAGCACGGACTAGTTTAGGAATTAAACTTGATCTGGAAAGTAAATCCAGTTAGAATAATGAAAGAAAACATCTGGCTTGTCAAATAAGGCCTGCAGAAAGCTTCATTAAACACAAAATTTGAAAACCACACACTACATATATATGGGCAAGCATACAGTACAGTATTGTAAAATATAGGAATCAGAAGGCATTAAACACCCAACAACAATATGTGTGTAAAGTCGTATGCCGATTTGCTATTTTCATACATGTAGCTTTATTTCATTATATGTGTATCTGCCTGTAGTGTGTACGCACATGACTATAAAGTACACATAAAGTACACTAAGTATGAAAAGAATGCTTCATACTTTGCACAAAGAATAAGAAAGTTTAAGCAATTTATAATACCTGGAGAGACAATATCATAAATATCCACATTCTGTCAAAACTCCTATAAAGGTGCCAAAAAGTACGCACTTCAACGAAATTTGTCTTGGGCTTTCTCCTTCCAACGGCCTGGTTTTTTCTTGCCTGATAATATGAGTTGAGTCAGTGGTTAGTACTATTTAATCACACTTCATAAGAGAAATTAACTATTACAGAAGAGGATATCCAATATTCCAATGCAAGGTGTTGAGACAACAATAACAAGCTTTGCGCACAGAATTAATTCAATAGCATTGACATATATTACTGGACCTATCTCCTATAGATTAATTCAATACGAAGATACTTGAGAGAGAAGACAATGAAAATGCTAAGAATCTCAAGAGAGCTTTAATGCATTGGATACGTGATTGCACTGAAATGGAATGACATACCTTGTTTGCAGGGTTTACCACATTAGAATGGACAAAAAAATCTGCTTTCTTATCTAATGGCCATCCTAACTTGAAACATTTCTCGGTCCTGAGAATAAATTAAAACTTGAATCGGGAACTGAAAGCCTGAATTAGTCAAAAGATGCACTTAACTAGCTGGCAAGAAAAATTCTGGAACAGCGCAATTACCAAAAGTATTCATTTAGATCGTCGTAGTTTCTCCATGCTGAATGACTTGCCTTCCCATTCTTGTTTCTCTTGGATTCCTTTATGATTTAAGATTATTGAATTAGGACGGTGGTATTGGAAGGGTTGAGAGGAACTAAATGCTTAACTAGTAGAACCATATGAAGGGCTCACCGTTAGCATGACCTCGTAAATAGGGGTCACAACATCTCTTAGGAATGATTCCTCATCTTGCGGGGCTGTTTGATATGTACCTCCAATAACATGTTGGACATTGCCATACAAAGTTCCATACATATCATGAGCCATCTGGAATTCAGAAAATTTACCAAGTGAAATAGTGAATCAAATGACACTCTAACCAGAAGCATGAAAGGAACAAACTTGTATCAACAAAAAGATTAAGCAGCAATAGAACAACTTTAAAACTGGCTTATTTATGCTAAAATAAAACTCCACTCCATATTTATCAAAACTAAGCTGGAAAGAACACGTACGGTAGCCACCATAAATTTAGATCTAATGTGGTCCTGTCGTCAGAATATTACACATCACAACTATAAAGGAAGTGTATATATAAATCATTTTACTGTCATAAATTTCTGGCCGGGGACAGGGACTACCACAAGACGAAAGTGAAAATTACATATGCCTAGTCATGGAACATATAATTTACCCTGGCAATCAAATGAATATATTTATCTAAGTGCATAACTAATAATATTTGCAAGTAGTATGTCTTAGAACCCACGTACACGATGAAAGATATAGCATATGCATTCTGGCATAAATCGAATGTTTGAAGCTTCACCCCATATGAGGAAATAGAGTCCAATGTAAAGAAGCTGTGACTGTTGCCTCCTTTCACCCCGAGGGCACCTTCAAGCAGAAAAAAGAAAAAAGATTTATTGGTTATAACGTGACTCCCATGTGATGACAAGGCATAAAGCATTCAACTTACTCAATATTTGGTGTACAGCGCAGGTATCTGCACCATGATCGGTAATTTTTGAAAATCTTGTCCATCAATCCTTGAACTGTGTGTGCATCCAACTGTAGTAATATATTTAAAAATATATATAAGAATCTTTTTCAAAAATAAAAAATAATAATAAATAAATTTAGAAAAAAAGTACTATGTATCTTGATTGACAAGATAATCATATGTTCAAAGCTAATTGCACGGAGAGCCCTGTGGTTTAGAAAAAATGAAATACATCCTTTTATTTAAACATTGGCTACAAACCTCCCCATTAGTTTAGTGCATATGTAAGCAACCTCCTTCAGCAGGGTTTGTTGCATAAAATTAGAAACGTGTTTTTGGTTCAAGAAAAACCCGCCTGAAGGAGGGACTTGCATCGTTTCTTAAACCATATATTGCCTGTTTTAAATACATTTTGTAGTCCATTTGGCTTAATCACAGTGTGGGACTCTGTGCAATCACAATTGTTATAGTATCAAAAACAAGTTATTACAAATGTTTTTCCATATGCTGCTGTATAGGAAATAATCATACACTCACCTGCTCATAATCCTCAATGTTCCTGTTCCTTACATCGATATTAGCAAGAAGTAGTATCAAGTGCTCCCGTTGGTTTGCTACATTTCCTTTCTTCAACAGCCAAATACATAGAAGAATACTCTCAGTGAAGATAAACCATACTAATTCTCAACTTTATCAGAAAGTTCAGAAAGTCAAAGTGCACAACACCATAGGACATTTACTCATATAAAGAACTAGTCTCATATAAAGATATATGCAAGTTCTACCTGAAAGCCAAATCTTAAAGCAAGCCATTCAAGAATATCACCGAACTGCGTCCTCTTTCCTTCAGGCAATTGAAACACAGGAAGGTTTTCTATGTCATGGATAGCCTGGAGAGCTACTTTGATCTGATTAAGAGGTAAAGAAGCTAATTTTAAGATAGAGGAGAGACAGACATTGTGAATCAAACAGAAACCAGGAACAAAAGAGCAAAAATATAAACTAAAAAAACAAAACAAAAATATGGAAATGAAAAGAATAGAAAAACCAAAGGGAAGCAAAAGTCATAAATTACCTCAGGAAGTTCCATAATTGCTGGTTTAACGCCAACAGCATGCAAGGGTAGAATGTTGTAGTGCTCGTATTGTTTCTCCTCTACATCTTTTGCAATGCTTTGGGTCTGTATCGATAGTATTAATTGTATTTAAAGTTCATGTTAGAATTACAGAAAAGGAAATAACATAAGATCTACCAAACCTCATCATCAATCTTTGAAGGAGGAACCACCGTTGTCAGCACATCATACAGTACAGTAGCAATTTGATAGATTTTAGCCATCTCCTCCCTTCGCAGATTATAAACAATAAATTAAGTTCGCGAACAAAACAGAGGCAGCATTCAAAATTAAGCTCAATAAAAGCATTAGATTGATATAAAGCCTCACGGTTTTTTGGTATATTGGCCTTCTCTTATGTTTTTATCATAGAATATCTTGTAATACTTCTGTATTTCCCTGAGATCATTTTTCGCAAGAATGGGTTTTGTCTCTTCATCTTCCTGCAACAATTAAGAATTTGACAGAGAACAAATTAAAATTACTCAGTGATCTGGAAATATTAGAGAAAATATAGAATAGGTTACTCGATACATCAAATTTACATTTTCTAATATATATACAGTTGGTCATGAGAAATCCATGGTATCACTATTAGGAAGTTTATTTTGAAACAATGCTGCCATTTCAATGCTGAACGCTTGAGAGTTCCATACAGTAACCTAAAACCACAAGTCTTGACATGCTAAAGGCTGGGAAAGGCACTGGATTGGCCAAAATATTCACCAAAAACTCAGTATTGAGAGTCCCGTCAATGAAATTTAAACTTTCTGCTTCAACAACAATTCACCTAAGTAAACTAAAATTTCAAATTACGAAGTAGGGCAGGTTTACAGAAGACATTATACAAAATGTATGAGTAGGAGGCAAACAGTTAAGGTTGTCCTAGAAAATGTCATCCTCAAGAAAGATAAATTGATAAAAAAAAAGAGGCTAAAACAGACGCTAAAAGTGCATACCCTTTCAAGTCTGTGCAGTAAGTACGTCTTAAACTGTCGAACACCACGCCCACTCGATGTGGGGTCCATTCGGTGCGCTTTGT
>JAYMSL010000550.1:0-23179 GCA_036897195.1 Plantago coronopus
TGGGTGGTGATAGTGAGGAGAATAATGTGCAGAGGAGGTCGTTTACCGGGGCGATTAAGCGACATTCGCCGATTAAGTGCCTTTCTTCGTCGTCTGATGGATCGTCTTCTTCGTCGTCCTCGTCGTTTTCGTTTAACTCGAACGGTCCGCATGAAGTGCCGAGGAGAACCAGTAGTGCTACGGAGATTGAAGGGTCTATAGAAGCAGCTATTGCTCATTGCAAAAAGTCTCAGCAGGTTTTTGAG
The DNA here is from genome assembly GCA_036897195.1 of Plantago coronopus. Taxonomy (NCBI): domain Eukaryota; kingdom Viridiplantae; phylum Streptophyta; class Magnoliopsida; order Lamiales; family Plantaginaceae; genus Plantago; species Plantago coronopus. The sequence continues at coordinate 246 of JAYMSL010000550.1, forward strand.
ATGTCTTTGTGTAACTAGCTAGACTGGCTTTGTCATTTCAAGTTTTGTATGATCAAATCCTATTTTGCATATAATCTTAACATCTACTACTTCTACTGCTAGTTTCTTGTTTGTCACTCTTTACTTCATCCTTTTTCTGGCCTGCTTTGATTTGACAAACTCAAATTGTTCTTGCAGTTTCTTGTTCATATGATCTGATCAGGGGTCCAATGTGTAATAACAGGAAACTGTGAGGCTGTAAGATGAATCAAAGATTAGTTTAGAAAAATGTAAAAATGCAGATAGATTTGGTGACTAGTAATTGTGACTTCAAAGCAAAGCTTTATTGCTGTTGACATATCATTATCAAGCTATAAACTTGAAATGCTATCTTTTTGAAGGTACCCCAGATAAAAGGTAAAAAAGACTGGTAAAGAAATAAAAGTAGTCCATGCTTTTCAGGAATGAAAAAGAAGTCAGAAGACTACAAAGTACATTATGATACTAATAATCAAATTTCACAGCTTTGTCTATTATGATCAGTCTCTTTTTAGCTTAAGTGGACTCATCTGTATTCTGTACTCTTTCTTTCTGCTTGCACGAGTAAATGTCATTTAAACTTCTTGCACTTTCCCTGCAATCAAAATTTCAATTTGTACTATGCAAGTATGCATCTCCAGACCCCTGGTAGATCTTGAGCGCGTGGTACGCAGCAATACACGGTCGAGATTTTAAGATCGTTGTGAATTCGTTCGAGCCCAAGTAAATCCGAATTTGCCCGGCTTCTAGTTAATGTTTGAACTAGTGTTATTTCCAGCTTTCAAACCATGACAGAATGGTTAAGGTATCAAATCTGTTACTCTGAAATTATGATACAGTGTTGTACAGATTCCTTATTTTCTGGTAATTTTAGAAGAATGTAGACTGGATTGAATGTTTCTCACACACTAGCATTTGAAAATGTATATTTCAGAAACTTGTAAAAGAAAAGAAAAGGCAAGAAAAACTTTTCAGGGAATCTTTGCATATTTTAATAAACATGAACACAACCTTTATATGGCACTTGAGCTAACATGGCTTTTAAGAAAGAAAAGGTTCACAGTTCCTTTTTAAAAAGATTGTGACCATCCAAGGCGCACATTCATCAATCAATCTGTTGATTCTACTCAACTAGATCACAACAAAATGTATTCTAATCTACCAAAAAGAAAAGAGAAAGAATCCCCTTTTTTCTCCAATAAAAAACACAAGGATATGTACAGTATTGTGTTCTGGAGAATATCAGCAAGATTCTCAAAATTGTGGTGGTATGAGAAATGAGAATTGTAGTATTTCATTCACCTCCACATTTATGATACATAGGAAAGGAATCTACTTGGTAGTAGTTATACTTACTCCAGTGGTTCTCATTTCTGGGTTACTTCTCTGTATGTACAATCTAAATTGGCTAGTAATAATATGCCATTCTTCTGTTGGCTCGATCGGCCTGATAGAACCTGCATTCGGATGGAATGCCATTGTCCGATGAGCCTACTTCATCAATCCTAATGGGACCTCTTGTACAGTTACGGTTCCCTTCTAAGGAAAACACAGAATTGTAACTGTGTGAGGTGATCTTATCGTGGCAAGTCCTTATGAGAAGTAAGGACGCTTTGTGTTGTTTCATAGAGCATATAGGTGCTTGCAATCTTCCTCGTCAATATCTGAATTTGAGATAGCGGATGGAGACCACGACTGCGAATTACTGTTTCTTGATGACTTGCGCATGCTCCTCAAGTTGGAAGCCTCAATACGGTGCATTATCACCCAGTAACATAGCGTCCCCAGTGTGGATGCCATAATGATAGTTCCTATAACTGTCACAAAAATCGCCAACCACCTCTCGCTCTTTCCCACGACTATGTAACACAGTGCAAGAAAGGCGACTGATATGAATGCACAAGCCAACCACATGAGCTTGTTGATGATAGACATGAGTTGCTTCTTTGCTTTCCGCTCCACAACTACTACGGATGTCTGAACAACTACAACGGCCAATGATATGAAGAGTGCGAGAGAGTCAAATATCACGAAAACTGTATATTCTGGATATGCCCCGATATTTGCTTCTCCTAAAGAGAATCCAGCAGGGACATCTGTCGGATCATCCACATACTGACCCGGAAGGGTAAAAATGGCGGCAAACGCCACTGTCGCTATAAGGACAGCAACAACTGTCGTGGAGGTTATTGCGTTGTTGAGTCCTTCGGATTGCATTTTGTTGAGTCTCTTTCTTATGCCCTTCATCCTTCTTCTTGTTTGACGAGTGTGCTCGATCTGGTCATGAACCTCATGTTTTATGTCACTGACCGTTTGTTTCAGTTCTCTGGCTCCAGTTGGGGTTTTTGGGGTTAAGGATTTCGCGCTTTTGATTCCATATTCTCGCAAAATACTTGCAATCTCTGATTGCCCAGTTTTCTCAGCTGTATCAAAAGCTGTTTCTCCTGCCTTGTTAATCGCTTCTTTGTTGATTCCTTCGTGCTTTAGTAGTGTCTGAACAACCTGTAGGATTCATTCGCAAGTTGATTAGTGTAATTTACTAAATCATCGACTTCTCAACATGCATTTTACGATACTGCAATAAACTTGCAATCAGATGTTTATTCTAAACCAAGGCAAGTCTTCTCACTTAAATTATAGATAGAAGCAGGGGAATTTTACCTGCAAGCGACCTTTCCTTGAGGCGATATGCAACGGAGTGTTGCCTTTACTGTCAACAATTGTCAGTAAAGAAGGCGCTGATGTGATAAGTTCATCAACAACCTGGGTACTGTTTCCCTTCACAGCCATATGAAGAGCAGTCTGCCCTTTCTTATCTTTCCAAATCGCGATTCCTTGTTCTTTGCTCAAGATAGCCTTCACAACCTCAAAGTGACCATTTCTAGCTGAAGAATGCAGTGCTGTTTTATTATTGTTTCTAGCAATAGTAGCCAGAGTACTGTTTTTCTCCAAGAGAAAATTAACCACTTCCAGATGCCCTTGGGCTGCTGCAGAGTGCAGGGCAGTTGTGTTCGACTGGTCTACCGTAGCCAAGAGCTGGGGACTGGCCTCCATCAAGACCTTCAGTACTTCTGCAATCCAAAATCCTCATCATTATGTCACTCCAACATCATTTGATCACAAATAAGTCAATTCTACTAAACTACTTTCCGTTCTTTTTGCAAGCAAGAGATATAATCTGAATTATGAAGCAAGAAATCAACGAAACAAACATAATTGATGAACGAAAACAACGGAAACAAGACAAACTCACCTAATTCTCCAAGCTTGGCAGCAATATGAAAAGCATCAGAACCATTCCTAGCTTTGATAGCAGCAGAGGAATCATCATAATACTTCATCATCTCCTTCACAACATCAACATGACCACACTCAGCAGCAACGTAAAGCGGCGTTTCGCCAGACTGGTTCTGCTTACATAACAACTCCTTCAACCCTTCCCCCTGATCACTTGTACTCAAAATCTCCACAACCATTTCCAAATCCCCACCTCTCGCAGCCGAATGCAATCGAGAATCGTCTCTTTTCGCCGTCAACTGTTTCTTTATCTGCTTCTTAGGCACACTAGCTGTGTCCTCCATGATTCTCAACTATTAACTGAAAACAAAAACCAACCTTTTTCTATCAGATCCTTATCTACTTTCACAAACCAAGATCAAAGCAACCATCTTCAAGAGTCTTCAACACAGATAAGTTGTATAACAAAAAACCCAGATCAAACTTCACATGTAATACATAAAGTTACAATCTTTGAAGGAATTTAGGTGCACAACCCTAGAGATAGACACTAGAGCACACCAGCACATGAAGAAGAATAACAAGAAGAAGAATATATATGTCAGCACCTAGCTAGCTAGCTGGCTAATGAAATCCTATCTTTGATAAATTCTGTTCATACTTGATAAGGGAATTACTTGTACAAATCCACTACTACCAGCATCACCTATACATGCTTTTACAAGTCAAACAATCAGCAATCATTGAACCAATCACAAACAGGACATGATTCTAGAAACATGAAGAAGAAGTAGGCCAAGAAAGTGCTTACCTAGAGTACTGTAGCCTGTAGGTGCCAATTCAGTTTGGGGAGAAAGAATGAAGAAGAAGAAGAGTGGAGAAGAATAAGAACCAAATCATTCAGTGATGAGGATAATGGTTACAATAATTATGTTAATAACAGGGTTGAGGAAGAAACAGTATCCCATAATTTTAGTGGGGACAATATGAACACACACATGGGTTGATACTCCATTTGTGCATTTTTCCATCACCAAAAAGAAATGGCATTTGTCCTGTTCTTAATCTAATCGCCCAATTACCATATCTCTTTGTTATATTAATCATCAAGTGTCATGTTACTCGTTATACACGTCACTTGGTACCAAATTAACCTCTTTAATAATCATCGACAAGGAAAGGTTAATTTTTCAATGTTTTTCAGTGTGTTTAGGTTACTGATTGATGAGTTGCGGACTTTCGAGTTTATTTCAATGCAAAGAGACTTTCGTGTCGAAAAAGGCTAGGTAGTGGTTCACTCGAAAGAGGAAAAGGAAGGAGAAAAGGCGGGGTAATGGTAAAAAACTGTATAATCACTACAAAAGAGGGTAGGATTAGTGGATGACAATAGAAACTCATGTAAATCAGTAAAGTAAGTGAGTGATTGTTACTAGTAGTACAGTAGGAGTTTATGATTGGATTAGTGAAAAATGAAGGAAATAAAAATGAAATAAAATAAAATAAAAAAGATAAGGCGTTGACCCCAAAAGGCAATTTTAAGTCAAGGTCAAGCTCGACTGCTGATAGGTGGGACCCGAGAATAATTAATAAGATTGCTAGTTAGAAGAGGTAGGGACAGTTGATGCACGAACTTTGTTGTCTAGTTACAATATGACAGACATGTTGAGTCATAGACAGAGACAACACATTTATTTGTCCATTTTGCTATCTTCTTCCTCTTCAATTTGTGGTTGTTATGTGTTAGTTATGCTCTCCAGTATTTAACATATGCGTTTAGAATTTATGTGAAAACTTTATCTACAGCTCACACTGAATACATGCCTCAGACAGAGACAGAGAGTACTTCAAAGATAGTATGCTGCTAGTTGAGGATCTCATAGAAGATGTGCTAGCTAGCTTGGTTGAGATATTTTGAGAATTCCACAATAGAGAAATTGTTCGCGAACTGATAAGGCTAGTGTAGATGAAACGTACACGCCTCATCTTGAGTAGTCGAAACGTCAAAGTTAAAACTAATGTTCTTGGCAGTAGCTTGTAAGTGTATGTTATGACTTGTGAGATATGACCAAGCCAAGAAGTGTGATGTATGGTGAAAAAATGGAGTCTTTTGCATCTCCAGACAGAAATATTGATGAATGAAGAACAAACAATCTTCAGAATATCCCTTTAATCCTAAAAATATTTGAACAATGGTCATTTTCCTGTCAGTTGTGTACCTTTTCTATCACATTCTCAATATACAAACATTACTCAGAAATGTTAATAGTATTTGAACTGCTAAGCTCTTCGCCCTCAGATGTAGAATATCTTCTCATTTTCGGGGCTGCCTGGGTAGCATCTAGCATGGAATTGGAAATTCATGCAGAGCAACAATGTCCAGTCCAAAACCATTGCTTCTATTAGATAGCATAAATTGGGTTCACTTCCGAATCTGAACTCTCCGAGCGACGCCATGAATATGTACCACTCCTTACAGATCTCTCTTTCTTCCTGAGTCTCCGAAACTTTCTGGATTTTAACACATAATACGTCATACCGCTAAGAACACCAAGCATTATGAATCCCCCGATAAATGTGACAAGCATTGCAGCCCATTTGTTATGACGTCCGACAACTATGTAAGCTGAAGAAATGAAGGCTACTGAGGTGCAAACAGAAGCCAACCACATCAACTTATTGATCACTTCCACAACACGTCTTTCAGTTTTTACTTCGCCCCTGACCACGGTGATTTGCACGACCACAACAGCTAATGATGTGAAGAGGGCAATGGCATTAGCAAAGAAGAAGACCTTGAAAGAGGAACTGCTTACCATAAGAGCAGTTCCGGCATCATCATCACCGCCAGGAACAGTGAATATGGCAGCAAAAGCAACGGTAGCGAACAGGACAGCCACCACAGTGACAGAATTAGTGGCATTGTTTATGCCTTCTCTGTGGAGCTTCCTGAGTTCTTTCCCTATGGCATTTACATTTCTATTTGTCGCACGAGTCTGTTCGAGTTGAGTGTGTACATCCTTCTTTATTTCTGAGACTGTCTGCCGAAGCTCATCACGAGGTTGGTTAAGGTCGTTGGCTCTCACTGCACCAAAACGAATGAGACACTCTTTGATATCGACTATTTCTTCAGATAAAGGAAGTCCTTCCGCTATGTCAAGAGCAGTTTTGTGGTCTCTTGACAATGCATTGACATTAGTGTCACGAAGCATTAAGAGCTCATTCACAATCTGCATTAATTACACGAATAAATACAGCAAATTTCAAACAAAAAGATCTGATTATGCTAGAATAATCCAGATGATAAGTAAACAATTGACATGAAAAGTATGAACAGATGCGAGTTAATGAACTTGAACTGAATCGTTGGATTAGTAGAAAGAGATGCAGTACTTACATCGACCCTCTTTTTCCTGGTGGCAATATGCAAAGCAGTGTTCCCGAATTTGTCCGGTAGCATGACTATAGAAGCATCTGCTTGCAGAAGCCATCTCACAACCATAGAGCTAACACCTTTGACAGCCATGTGCAATGCAGTTTGTCCTTTCTTATCAGTTCTTCTAGCCAGCTGAGGATCCTTATCAAGCAACGTTCTAACTATTTCTACATGGCCTTGTCGAGCAGCAAAATGCAACGCGTTTTTCCCATTTGATCTAGATATCTCTATTGAGCTAGGATCATGCGCAAGCAACAGATTCACAACTTCCAAGTACCCTTTTGTTGCTGCTGATATAAGTGGAGTCGCATTAGATTGAGCAACTGTTTTGATTAGCTCAGGATCATGATCTAGCAGTAGCTGGACAATATCTGCACAAACATACATGTTCCAGATCATTTCATACTACATCATACATTGCAAGATTAAACAAGTTCTGATCAATTCAGCTGCACTAATGCCATTCTACAATTTGAAATACTCTAAAGATATCGATAATTAATCTTAAAGGCATAGTTTCAATTACCAAAATGGCCATGACTTGCAGCAGCATGAAAAGGATCAAAACCAGACCTATTTTTCAACCTAATCCCCTCCGTCGTCGTAAAAGGCAACAATTCGTTAACCACATCAATAAACCCCTTTTCGGCAGCCGTAAACAAAGCCGTCTCACCCAGCTCATTAACCTCATTAACCATAGCCGTCCTAATCTCAACCACCTCAGCATCAAACTCCGCACCGTTCAACGTCTTAAGCATCTGCTCATTAATCTCCCCCAAAATCTGCCTCACCGCCGCCACGTCCCCTCTCTGAGCCGCCAAATGCAGCTCGGTATCATTGTGCCGGCCAGTAACCTGCTTGACGTACTTTTTCTTAAACGACTGGTCCATTCGCTTACCGGAGGAGGACATAGCAAGGGCCTTGGAAGAATTGGAGACGATCAATGCCTTGCCGGAATTTGAAGCGGCGAGGGATCTGGATGAGGTGGAGACCAGCAACGCCTTGGCGGAATTTGAAGAGGCTAATGTTTTACCGGCCTGGGTGACTACCAACGCCGGCGCACGTGGAGACGGCGACGGCGATTGGGGTTCGTAGTTTTGCCCCATTTCCATATCCCTAGAGATAACGCCTGTGCAACAAAATCATGAAATTGAGATTGAAATGTAGAAATTTGGGGAAGAATAATGCTCAAAATTATTATGTTTAATCATTAAATTCGTTGTAATTGAATGATTATAAAGAATTAGATGATACCTCCGTCCATGGTGGAAGAGACAAGGGTGGTGGTTAGCAGCGGCGGAGGTCAGGAAGAGTAAGGTGGGGATAGCATTGCGACGCCGCCGGGGCAACCGTGTTTTTTCCTCTGTTTTCTCAAGGACATTTTTCAATTTGATAGTTGGTTATTTTCCGTTAACTAAATTACGAAAAGAAGAAAAATTGAAAAGGCTTGAAATCCACGTCAGTATCGTAGGCATGGAATAATTTTCGCGCTTTGGGTAGAGTTTGTTAACGGTAATTAGTTAATTGGTGGTGACTTTTATACCCTATTTTTGGAGGGATTGAGAGATTTGAGGGAGACATCTTTGGAACACTTGTCATGATTTTGCCAATCCCCTCCAGGTCACTAGGAAGCGTTTTGTATTGAAGTATGAACTTTCGGGAACAAATATGTAATATCATGATTTTGCCAATCCCGTTCAATTCATTAGGAAGCGTTTGGTAACAAAGTATGAACTTTCGAGAACAAATATGTAATCTGAAGTCGGTATTTCCCATGTGTTTATAGATGATTTAAATAAGATAACAAGAGTACAATTTTATGTGACTTGGACGAGATTTATCATCATTAATCAACATAATTCTTCACGGGAATCGTTGCTATTGTCTAAACAATAAGGTGAGTGATTTCCCCCAATAAGGTGCCCCTGATCCTGAATCCTGATGATGCTCACATGTTCGTGTATAAAGCCCAAATGGTGAAATCTGTCCAAGCAGAATATATGTTGGGCCACATTGTCATCTAAGTAATAGCCCAAATGGTAAAAACCCAGTCAATTACTCTAGGTTATTTTTAACTTAAATTAAGTCAAGTTTAACTTTAAAAAATTAAGTTGAAAAGAACATAGCATAATTGCCGGTCTGCCACTCCTCATAATCTTTCAACTGAAAATTCCAACGGTCCATTCCTGATCATTTTAACTTTTTTTGTCTAAGACTTTGTTCTGTTCAATTTGTTTAGTCCCGATCAGTTCAGATCAGCTCATTCCAGCTTTGTTTAGTTCAAATTTGTACTTTATTTCAGTTAGCTTCAGTTATTAGTTCATGAATTCTTAGCTAAAAAAATAGAGCCTAAAATACTAATATATATACCGATTCCGGTCATATTTTGTTTCAGAGACTAATCATAAACGGTATAAACAATACTTTCATCAACAATAGTATTAGGTTGTCTCCAGCAGCGCCTCAGCTGCTGGAGATGAAGGGGCTCAGCCCCACTCAGCTACACCTGACAATATTGATCCGAATCCGAAATTTGATCCGAAGTAATCCGATCTGAAATTCGAATTTCGATCCGAACAAAGACGGTCGAACGATCCGAATCTGATCCGAAGTATTCAAGAACCGAAATTGATCCGAAATCTAAATCGATCCGAGTTAATCCGATCCGAAATATATATTAATCCGAAAGAATCTGATCCGAAGTAATCCGACTAAAATTTCATCCGAACAAAACAGATGCGAATTCATCCGATCTGAAGTGCAACCGATTCGAAGTAAATCCGATATGAAGTGTCTCGAGTTAAATCTAACTGAAAATCTGACATCATTAGACTAGATACACATACACATATTCCCATTTGTTTGTTTGACTCATATGAATTTATCTATCTTTCTCTATTATTTTAGACTTATTTTAGACTTATTTTAGACTTGTGGGGTTATGTGTTTGGAACCAATTGTTTGAAACCGTGTTACTGTTAGCACCTTTCTCTATTAATTCATTTATCTTTCGCAATTGTTTTGAACTATCAACAATGATGCACATGTGCCATAAATACTCTTGACGGAGTTACAAAAAAGAGGGTATATTATGAGCACGTCATTTATGTTGCAACACTGGTAATAAACATGAAATTTTATCTTCGCAAGTGAATCTACCAAGACTATTAAATGGAAAAAAAAAGCTTATTCCAAGTAGAGAGGTTTAAGGTAGAGATGACTGAGTGTGAATATATTTTATTAGAGATGAAAACTGTACAGTATGGGTAAAGTGCTAAAGTGAGGGATGGGTGAAAGTACAAGCAATTGAATCCGATTCGAAGTAATCCGATCCGAAAACATTCGAACTACAATCATCCGAACTAACCCGATCCTGTAATGATCCGAATCCGAATTGATCTGAATCATTTTTTTTATTCGAATACGATTCGATGCAAAACCGAATAAAATCCGAACAAAACTTGATCCGAACAAAACCGATCCGAATTTATCCGATCCGAACTATCCGTTTTGCCAGGTCTACACTCAGCTGCTCCAGGAGCAGCTGAGCGCTGAGGGGCGCCTCAAATCTTGAGGCGCGCCTCAGCTGTTTACCGTTTGCTTCTATTGTTTTTCTGCATTTTTAAATGTTAACTATATACATTGTTTGTGAAAAATTAATACATATGCCATTCGGTCTGGGTGGTCAAGCGGTGGGATTGTGATGCAAAACACCCAGGATTGATCCTGGTTAATAACGAATTTTGTTGTTTTGCAAATTTTTTCATTTTCCATTTTATTTGGTTTAATTCTATTTATGCAAATTTTTCATTTTCCTTTTTATTTCATAAGTCTATATTGTTTGATGAATTGTACAATTAATAACATTAAAAATAAAATAAGGATAAAGTTAAAAATAAATAATTAATTATTTATATTATTACAATTAAATTAATAAAATTAAATTAAAATGAAGAATAAAGTTTAGAATACAACTCGAAAATAAATTAAAAAGTAGAGATGAGGGGGCCTGAACTGCTGGAGTAATTTATTTTTGTATTGAAGTTGAGTTTTAGTGATATGCTGACGTGATAGAGTTGTGTTCCATGTTGAGGCTGAACTGGTGAGAAACCCTATAAGTATAGGAGGATAAGGACACCCACAGAAGTACATCCCAAAAGTGGCAAAGTGTCGGTTGGATTTGCATGATTGCATTTACGTTTCCTCCATCAACTAACAAGAGAACACCTGGACTATCATCGTTAACAAACGAGTGGACGAAGAAGATGAAGTAATTAATTAATTACTTAATGAAGGGGGGTTAGAAATGAAGGTGAAAAGGGAGTTTCGACAGAATTAAAGAGCATTAAAAATGGGAAATGAACAGGGGCGTTACTTGAATCCAGGACAATGTAAAAACATCATCAATCATGGTCGTTATAGTTATAAATACCCTTATGTTGCCGACAATTTCAATACCTCAACCTCAACCATGGGGTTCTGTTTGCCCTACCACCACGTCGACACGTGCCTGCGCTCTTTGGCTGGTCAGGCCGAGGGCTTCGGCCGGGCATCCATCGGCGGATTACACGGTGCCGTCTACTGCGTCACCACCCTAGCTGGTTAGATAGATATTTTCCTTTTTTTTTTAAATTCTTTTAATTCTGAATTAACTTAATTGATTCTTCTAATCTTCTTGTTGAGATGTCAGTGAATGAATTTATGTTTGTTTAGAATCTTTAGATTATATTCTTAGAATCTCATGCATTGATTTATCAGATTAACCAACTTTTCAATATTCAATCACATTGTTCTGTTTCATTTACACTCCACTTCTCTGTGTAAGATATGTTGCATTGCCAGTTAAAAAAGGGGTAATTGTTTTGAAGATAGTTCCATAATTTGACAAGAAATCGCAGCACGTAATATACATTTCACCTCTAACCAATTGGTCATAGGACCATTATTGATCCTGCTTAAAAAAGAAAAGAATAAGTGTTCCATAATTTCTCAAGGGAGTAGGCTAATACAATGTGTAAGGTTCATGTATTGGTCCCTAGCTGTGTAAGATTGAGGTTATATCAGTGGTTATACGCCCAATGCATCTAAGCCAGGGAGCAGCTTAGATAGATGTGTAGTCATGTAAGAAACTCAACTTACCCTGCTGCTGCTAGCCTGCTAGCATGCATACCAGATCATACTAGCGACTAGCGTAGCTACTTGTGTTTCTCAACATATTCAGAAACCTAGCTACTTGATCAACGAATAATCCATTTCCATGCTTCTCCCGCGCATAGCAGAGCCCTTGATGCTTGATTCCCTGCATCTGCAGCTCACCTGATGCACAAACATGTTCTGCTAACATGTACAAACTGCAAGTTCCACTAATGTTGCGGACTATGGCAAATTTATGCACTGAAACAGTCGCAGACACTCCATTTCCTGCCAATTACAGACGTTTTAGTGGCCAGAAAAGGCATAAGGTCTCATTTTAATGAGCTGAGGGTGCAATGTCTTTGAAGTAACATAAATTGGAATTCCAAAGTTCAATGAATAGATAGCATCTTTCTTTTCTGATTTAACTGTGGATGCTAATTCTGAAGTCCATAGGTTTAACCATTTAAACGCTCTTAGTCTTTTGGAAGTACTGATCATATGATTCATGTAACTTACACAGTTTGTAGATACCTTCCATAAAAATTGATATTCTGTCAGCTTTAAGAAGAAATGTGCTAGAAGGTTCATATACTATAGTAATCAATATATGTTGCTTCTTGTATACTCTTTATTTTACGTTAAGAGTTTGTTGTGGTGGTGATTGTACTGATTGTATGTTCCATTCCATGTATGTTTTTCGCACAATTGCTATCTGAACTTATGTTCTAATTCTATTGGTATTAACAGATTGAAACAGTTGTTAGATCACCTTAATCAATGTTTTCTCCCCCTTTTTCATACTTCAAAAATTACTGAACCACTCCGTTTTGTCAGATGATGGGCCAGGTTCACTACGTGAAGGATGTCGGCAAACAGAACCATTATGGATCATATTTGAAGTATCAGGCACCATTGAGCTCTCATCTACTTTGAGTGTATCTTCTCACAAAACCATTGATGGTCGTGGTCAAAAGATCAAACTCACTGGGAAAGGTTTAAGGTTGAAGGAGGTTAAACATGTGATAATCTGCAATCTAATATTTGATGGGGGTAGAGGCAACGATGTTGATGCTATTCAAATTAAGCCGAGTTCAGAGCACATTTGGATTGATCGTTGCAGTCTCAGTGATTATGATGATGGGCTAATAGATACCTCACGACAGAGCACGGATATCACTGTTTCTCGGTTAGTCTGAACTGTTGCTGTTTAAATTTGTCACCAGTCATCTCTCCTTGTATGCTTGATATTCCTGTTGCTTTAATTTATTCAGGTGTCGCTTTTCGAATCACAACAAAACCATGCTCATCGGTTCGGATCCTTCCCACATAGACGACAGATGTATGCGTGTTACAATTCATCATTGTTTCTTCGATGGTACACGACAGCGCCATCCACGTGTTAGATTCGGAAAAGTACACCTTTACAATAATTACACTAGAGATTGGGCAATTTATGCTGTCTGTGCCAGTGTGGAGTCACAGGTATGTTTGTTTCGATTGCTGAAATACCTCACATTACAACATATTTCATCACCGATATCCTTCTTTTCGTGTAGATCTACTCACAGTGCAATATGTATGAAGCTGGAACTAAGAAGGTGGCATTCAAATACTACTTTGAAAAGGTACAAACTCTGTTGCTTTCTAATTCCAACTTTGCTACGACTGATTTAAGCTCCGTGAATTAACTAGTATCATTTCTTCGCCCTGTGATTCGCAGGCAGCAGACAAAACTGAGGAATCTACCGGCACTATAAACTCGCAAGGAGATTTATTCGTCACCGGAACTAACTCAGGCTTAATGCCTCTCCCAAGAGAGGACTGCGTGTTCCATCCAAGCGAATACTACGAGAAATGGACAGTAGAACCACCATGCCACGATCTCAAATATTTTCATTACCACTACACCGGATGGCAGGATATCCCTCTACCCCCTGATCTCCCGATCTGTTAGTTTCATCAACTACTTACACTAGCATCTTTTACTATAAAACACATGTAAACAATGATCCCACACAATAATTCGTCACACGCCACACATTTAGTGCATGCATCAGATGTGTGGCAATGTGATTGAGATTGAGACAGAAATTAACAATTAAGTAAATGTGATGATTGACCTGACTTGGCCTTTTATGGAATATGAGACAGAGTTTTAAAGATTTGGAAGCTGTCGTATATTGATGCTGTGTATATATGATCTAGTAGCTCTTGACTTAAGGCGAAAAGGTTGGCTGAAGCACAGTGAGCGTCCGAAGTTAAAGTACAAAAATGAAGTGGAGTAAGTCAGTCTTAAGGACTTGTTCTAAAGACTTTTGGTTTTTAGCTTAAAGGTTCATTTAGTTGGTGTGGGTGAGCATTAACCAGAGAAGGGGACAACTGGGGTTGGGTGAACTGTCGAAATCCTTGCACTCTTGTGAATTGTGATCTTTATTGTTTGTTGCTTGCTGCATTTCTACTGGTCCAGGATGACTTGACATTCCCTGCTCATCATGCAAGAATATAAAGAATTTTGGATATTAATTTTGCACGAGTTCGAACTTCTAACTGTGTATTAATTTGTTCATACAGGAAGATTAGATATTTTGAGAATAGGTTCAGTTTCTTTTCTGTTAAAAAAACAGAAACTTCATTACTACTACTGAGAAACTTACATTAGAGTCTTGGGCTCTTGGCCATTAGAGGCCTTACAATTTACAACAACTGAGAAAATAGCTGTTCAGTTCTTCCTAACTAAGGAGATAAGCCATGAAGGACAAGTATCTCAAACAAAAAATCGTCGAGTTTTACAGCTCTAAGGCCGAATCCAGCTCTAAGGATCCGTTCAATTCACCTGAAAATCTCTAAACTGAACTAGAATTCAAGTACAAATTTGTACTACGCACATGAACTGAACTAAACTGAATTATGTACATTTGAAATGAACTGAGCAGACCTGACTTAAACTGAACGGTGTCTAGGAGTATTAGAGCTAACAGTTGTGGTGGAGAAAATAGTTTTTGCTAATTGTAGGGAAAAAGTATAATAACAACAATGTCATAAATTGATATATTTGTAGTCTGTCTTTAATGAAAGTTGAAGTCTTGAAGATTCTGTGTAAGTTTTCAGTTTGTATGTAAGAATCACGTGAAGTGTGAGTTTGTTCACACCAAAGTGTGAATGGGGGGGAGCTAAAACGTAGGTTCCCTTCAGTGGTGCGTGTGAATTGTGAAAATTACACATCAAACCCTCTAGAACTAGATGGAGAAGAAAAAAGAGCAGAGGAGACGAGACTTCAAGCCTTCAAGGTACTTTATAGACAAAGTAAATTACGTTCGGTTAAATTCGGAATGAACGAATTTCATTTTTATTTTATTAGAAGTAAAACGTCTTATCAATTGATCTACTCTTCGTTGTCATAAACTATATTCAAAAGAATTGAAGGAGACATATATATTATTGAGAAAAAATAATAAATTGTTCGAAGTCTTTTTTAGGCGGTAGGGCTATCTAGTACACCTCTTCCATACCATCTCTCCAAGTAAAACTAAAGAGAATTATCATTAATGATAGGAGAAAACAACATCTTGGTCAAAGTAAAACATATAATGCTACGACTCTATTTAATTCGTATGAATATCTCTAAACTGAATTGAACCGAACTGAATTGATCTAAACATGACCGAATATACTTATTTCAACCATAAATTTCAATTACGAAAAATAAACTTAAATTTAAGGTGAATTAGACATAAACTGATGTAGGTATCCGCTATTTCAGTAAGTAAAAATCACGATTTTAGGAAGTTAATAGGAATGTTCACGTTATGTTTAAAGCCAAACAGGTGTGTTCATATGGTGCAAGTTCTAAGAAATTAGTACACTGTATAGATTAAGATTTAGAAAATTTAGAAAATTAAATAAATACATACACATACATACATGGTAAGTTTATATACTCCCTCCGTCCGCTCAAACCAGCCCCATTTTTCTATTTTGGACGTCCGCTCAATCCAGCCCCATTTCCAAAAATGGAAACGTTTTATTACTTTTAAATCAAACACTCTTATCCCACTTATACTAAATATCAATAACTATCACAATTCAACCCCACTTATACTACTTTACTTTCCATTAATTACTCCAATATACCCTACTTGTATTATATACCAATAAACTACTATTCTTCTTAAATATTGTGCCAAAGTTAAACCGGGCTCGTTTGAGCGGACGGAGGAGGGAGTATCACTTAATAATTGACTTTGTAAGAGGCCGTTGCTTTCTCTACATAATTGGGGTGCGACCGCAAATCGAAACAAGATCGTTGCTCGATCGTCTCCGGGTCAACCTCAACAACAATACTTAACCAAACAATATATACATTCCCATTTACTTTTCAAAATCCAACCATATAATTATTATTATTTTATTATTCTGAAATCAATTTCATTTTCATGAATGTGCCGATTTCTTTTCACGCAATCTCCCCAAATTTCCTGCCCGGTTACGTCTTTTCATTTTCCATCATATTTGGGGTTGGACACCTCCCCTCCGGACCCACCCCAAGCCGAGGTGGACACCACCCCGAGACTAAAGTAAAAACGAAGAAAAAAGTCGGTTTTTCTTTTTAGTGAGTGCCTCTAAATTAATTTTAAAAGTAATTTTGAGAAAATGTTGTAGGTTTTTGTTAATTAAGGGAAAAAAACATCCAGTCTGGAGTACTTCTAAAAAACAGTAGATGCTTAATTTTTTAGAAAAACAAAAACATTGTGAAAGAAATAATATTTTACTTTTTTTTCTTCAAAAGCAAAGAATTGCTCATTTTCAGTAATGACAAATAGTCAAACACTGTCATAGTTCGTGTTTAAAACAAAAGTAATACACATATTTAACATCGGTTTTGATTAATCGTATGCATACAAACGTATTACTCGAGTCCTCTGTCACATCTCTTCTAGAGTCCATATCATAAACTCTTTATTCGGATGTTAACTTAAACTCGTTAATGTTAAACAGGTATGGAAATGGATTCAAATTAACTCGTTCTGGAGTTTTGACTTTTCAATCATTAAATTACTTAATATAGCAGAATCATGATAATTTTCCGGTTAAGTTAGAACACATTTAGAGTAGAGAGTACAAACAATGGTGATTCAAATAATAATCTTCAACATAAACAGAAATTACAGAATGATTGTTTTATCAATTCATATGGACTATACAATCGAAATTATTTCGAATTTGAGTATTTCACCATCTCGCGAGAACTATATGGTCTAGAAGGAGAAGGTGAGGTTAAGAATTTAAGCATCCCATGAGAACTTGATGGTCTCGCCGGAGAAGGTGATGCTAAGTATCTAATCATCTCATGAGAACTTGATGGTCTCGAAGGAGAAGGCGAAGGTGAAGGCGAATAATGGTAAGACTCGAACGATGAGTAGCTCCCTGAATCAACCACACCAAAGAACAAATCCGACAGACAATGCCCTACATCCTCAGGTGCGTATCTGACCACCGACGTCGCATATCTCTCCCTCTCCATCGTCTTCCGGTGTGCATTGTAGAACTCGCGATACAGTCTGAATATCTTCCCTGCGATGGAGACCTTAATATCGTCTCGGAGCTTGCTATCTGGCACAACGCAGACAGATTGTTTCCTGTATGCCAGGTCAAACGCCAAGTTAAATTTCCTGAAAATCTCCTTGACTTTTTCAGGGGAGTTAACAGCCGTTGGATCGGTAGGCAAACAGTCGATGACTTGTTTCCATCCTGACCGTTCATAGTTTGCCGCGAACTGCTTCACCTTCATCTCGTGCTTTGCAAGCCACTCATCGCCGAGAATGTATTTCAGATTCGACGTTCGGACCTTTACGACGACGTATTGAAGATTGTTCGCCAGGAAAAGGTAAGACAGAGAGACATCCCTGTAATGCTTCGCCTTCGCGTCGAGTTTACACAGAAGGACTAGAATCAGCCACGCCATTTTGTTGGAAATCATTGGCGCTGATGCCTCATCGGAATCAGAGAATCCGAAGTACGATTCAGGTAACGATTTCTTCGCTTGAGGAGTCGAATCTTCGAGAATGTCCGATAAGACAGTGCTGTAATCGGCTAGAAGTGTTAAGTACTTCATCACATCAATCGTGAGCTCATGAACTCCAGCTCCAGCAACAATTGACTTTGGCGAGTCCTTCTGAACAACCGATTCGAAATCAGTTAGGGCATTTCGAACGAATTCGCCAATTTTGATGAGTGATGCAATTGCCTGAGTCTTAATGTTGAGACTCGAGTTGAAGGAGAAAATTGAATCAATCTCCTGCCAGTGATCGCAGATTCCGGTGTACATGTCCAGGAAGCGGAAAATTCTCTCCGGTGACTTTTTGCTGTTTTTCGCCGCGTTTTCAGGGAATCCGAACAGGATTAAGGCCCCTTCTTTGGTGATTTCGGTGAAGCAGGATTCCCTGATGGAATCGGAGCTTGCGAAGACGTGATCGCAGAGAATTCGCTCACCATTGAACAGAGTTTTCACGGCGGTTTGTAGTCCGCTGAGCCAATTGGAGATCCTCATCTCCAGGGTAGGCCAGTCCATTTTGTGAATGTGTGAGGAACTGAATTTCTCAACCCCGAGCCTGTAAATGCCTTCGTCTACAATCGATTTTCGAATCACTTTGTATATTTTCAAGCACTCTTTTGCGTAACCGGAAGAGATCATACAGTCCGCAATTGATCTCAAATCGGCCATGGAGAGAGTGGAGGCGTCGTCTTCTTCTGAGATCGAATTGCTACTGGAACTAATACCCCTGACATCCTCGTCTTCGTCATCGAAATCAGAAGCACTTGATCCAGTAGAAGTCCTGGAGGAACGGACGGAGACCGATTCAGGATCCAGGTGAGCTCGGTTCATGGACAGGATCTGGTAAAACTCCTTTTCAAGTCTCTTCATGGCGATTTGCATCAGGTTCTGAGCACGGACCATTTTCTCGGAGCTGGAATTTTCGGTCACTAGAAAGTGCATGGCCTTCTGGAGTCCGTTTACAGTTTTGATGAATTCTCTGGCCTCACGACGGTTCTCGTAGAAAAGAGACGTAACTCGGCCAAAACTAGTGGTCTGGGGGTCCCATTTCATGATGAGCGGCTCGGCCATGTCAAGAGTTCGATCCATGATGGACTCGGAGAAGCTCTGGCGAGGTGGGGAGAAGCCGAATCGGGAGGGGGAAGGAGCGTGGGCGGAGGAGGAGAAGGAGGTAGAGTGCGGGGAAAAACATATGCTCTTCATTCCTTTTCGCGGCATAATTGCCAAGGTTTCCAGTGTTGATTTTGGAGAGTTTGAGTTGAAGGAAGGTGAGTATGTTTGAGTGAAGGGAAGTGTGGATGTGGTTTTTGGTTTCTCTTGGGTTGGGGTAGGGAGGTGAATGTGTGCGGGGTATATATAGATGGGGAGTCTGGGGGAGTGCCGGAATTTGAAATGCATTTGTGGAATAGTAGGACTTTTGGTTTGGTCAATTGTGAAGAATTTTAGTTTGGTGGGGTGTGAATTGCAATTGAATCTAGGTACTTCCTCCCTTTGCTCAAAGGTTCGCATTTAACTTTGCAGTTAATTGAAAAATAGAAGTTTTTGTGTGAGTAAAATATGATACACCATCTGTCTTTAAATTAAAAAATTGAGATAAAATATTAATTTGTGGTTGGTATTATGTTGAAATAGTAGAAAGTTATTGAAAAAAAATTTAAATAGATGAAGAAAGTAAGAATAAAGTAAGAAAAATAAATAATAAAAAATTAGTTAATGAAATGGAAACTTTTTATATCTAGTGTTAGAAAGTTTGAAATGTAATATCAAGAATAGTTACGAAGTTTTTATCAGAACGGATGGAGTATTGAATTTGAAATATATATATATTTATTGTTAGTGGTATAAAAAAAGTTAGTTGAGTTATTACTTTTCAATATTTTATTATCGTTAATTAAAATAGTATAAGTAAAACTGAAAATAAAAATCTTTAAATTTGAACACTTAAATGGAAACTTTATGTCGGGAGGTAATTGGTAATTCAATGGAAATGAAAGGGGATTAAGGTTAAGGTTAAGATACCGTACGTGGTTGTGATGACGTGGGATTAAATATTCACGCGTTGTGAAGGGCTAAACAACGTCATCAAACGAGTGGGGTGCAAGGTTTTAGATTTTCGAGTTGTGAGTTGTAATTCAAGTCTTTTCATGAAAAAATGAATGAATTTTGACAAGCAGCTTTTTTGGATAAAATTGACCTGATTATTTCTGTGTTTCTAGAGGCTTAAACAAAAACAAAATATAGTCATATAAAGTCTGTTCTTTACTTTATTTTCTTCCATAAAGAAAATGGGCGGAATTTATCAACCAAACCAAAACTCTAATGAAAATAAGTGGAGTTGCATTTTGTGTAATTTTTAATTGATAACAGACAAGCTATATTTTTAAAAGTAGTGAGCGGTCTCAATCGGTAAGGATTTTAAATTGGACTCTGAAAATTCAAATTCATTACCTTAGGCCGTTTTTTAAAAATTATTTTTTTTAAATGACAAATTATTACAATTATAAATTATCAAGTAAATATATAACTAAAAATGTGTCTCCCAAGACTCGAACTCAAAATATCCTACTTGCAATTCCATTTCTTTACCGCTTTGTGACTCCCTACAAGGCCGTTAATGTTATTTATCTAGGATTGGGTATGGACCCAAACCCTACCCGACCGAACTTGGACCCGTTTGGATTTATAATTTTTTCAAGTGTCTTCTCCTAAATCTACTCCTAAATCTATATTAATCCATATCGGTCCTTTTTAGAACCAGGTCCGAACCCGTTACATTGAGCCAAACATGTATTCATGTACAAAAAGGTTAGACTTATCTTACTAGGGTATGTGTAGAGTCCCTATTAATAAGAGATTATTCGCGTATTATATTGTTTAATTTGGCTACAAGTGACTCTATCACCCGTAATTCATAACTTACACAATTAATTAGATACAATAAATCCGAGATGTCACAATATATTGCATTGAAAGTATGTATGCTTCCATAAGGAGTACTGTATGTGTCTATATATGAAAAATTGAAAATGTGTGTTTATTGTTATGAAAGATAATATAGTCAAAATTAGTATTAATAAATTCTTCAAAAAAAAAAAATAGTATTAATAAATAGCATGTGAGCTGAAATAATTTTAGTTATTAGTCGATGATTTACCGTTGTAACTTCTGATGTACGCTCAACTCCTAACGTTCAATTGAACTTCAATTCTCGAGTAGACAACAATTAACTAGACTTGGTCAATAACTTTATACTATTGTATGCTATACCATTATGTAAATAGTGTGCCAGTGTCCCAGACTTAAACTATTATATTTAGTTTAGTTTATACTATGTTTAATTTATCAAATAAATTTAAACTGAATCAAACTGAATTTAATAAAACTAAATTTAAGGTGAAATGGAGATAGCGTTAAAATCACTGTATTGTTTTGAGTTGAAGTATTTAATGTGATCACCCCTCACGTAAGTTAATTAGAACCTTGATTAATTAGTGAGGCAGGCTTGTCTAACAAGAAAAACATGTCACATAAGTCTGGAGTCAAAACAAAGAATAATAGCTAGCTACCTTCATTGCTTGATTAGGCGTTATTCGTATCATTAATTAGCCATTAATTAACTAGTCAAATATTATACACATGTATTATATAATACACATGTATCGTAAATTCATAATTAAGTACTAGCTTGATAGTTGATACCTTCATCTATCTATCTAATAATTAATTCGACACTCTTTTGATCAAGAACAAGTCTTACTTCCCACTTCCCAGTTCCATAAAAAATGCAGTTGAACAGCGTTAATTACTACTGCTATGAAGAACAAAACAACTTGTTCATAAACAAACAATCATAGGCTTTTTTTTTTTGGCTAATTTAATGCACTCTTTTGACAGATTCCTCAGAGACACAGGGGACAGTTTTAATTGAATATTGTCTAATAGGTCCATGTTTGTAGGACGCGTCTTTAGCAAGAATCGGTTTTTGAACAAGGACGCCATTTTGCTGTATTTGGTGTTTGCAAGAAAAATGAAATCGTGGTTTGTTTGTTTGTTTGTTTCATTCGGTAGGTGATTTTTGCCAGCTAGTCCTTGACGAGCCCTTTGTTTGTGAGTTGTGAGTTGTGACTAATGACCCGTGACTCGTGATTTTATGACTTTCTGCAAAGTGAGGAAAACCGACGGAAATTATTCAACAAAATTGAGTGAAGTACTGTACTACCAAAACGGCCACGGATTCCTTTTTTATTTTATTTTACTTGTTGTAGTAATTTGGTAAATTAGCGTGGTAAGAACGTGTCTGTACTTTGTTTTAACAAAATTAGTACAAAAGTGAATCATTAACCATTAGCCAAACACGTCTTCACGATTACTTGAATCCGAGTAAAATCTGTTAAACAGTAGTACTAAATAGTTTTCTATGTTTTGAATCTTTTGATACAAAAATAGAAGTTTCACACCTTCACAGCTTCACTTGTAGTTCACAAATGAGGCGTGTTGGAATTGCTATTATAAAGGGATTCTTGCCATATTAACGAGAGTACTTCTTCATGCTCTGTTTGACTAATTTTATAAGGTCATTTAAAAATATGAGTTGTGTAGTTAAAATCTATGTTTTCAGACCCGTTCGGTCGACCCGGGTCGATCGTGACCCGGAGGCCTACCGGGTCCGAAGGTCAAAAAACCCTAAAAAACCCAAGACTCGCGTAGACCCGGGAAAAAAAAACGGCCGACCCGTTAACAACCCGGCTCGACCCAGACAAATTTGGAAAAAAAAAACGAGTACAAAAGCGGAAAGCCCTAGTTTCCGCCTTTCTCTTCAGACGCGTTTTTCTTCTTCTCCCACGCAGGCCGCAGCCCTCCCAATCGCTGCCGAGTGAAGGACATGGCGTCGAGATTCAAGATTAATCACTTGTACTCCAAGTAGTTGTTTTCTTGTGACTTTGTTCGAGTGAACTTTGATTTTGTTATTTATTTGAACACTTGTTTGACAGTTTGAGACTTTGAGTGACACTTGCGTATTTGAACACTTGTAGTATTCTATATCATTGTGATATTTGA
>JAYMSL010000551.1:0-23174 GCA_036897195.1 Plantago coronopus
AAGAAAGGCCGACGAAATTTTATCCGTCGCAAATTCGTCGCTATCTGAAATAGCGACGAATCGCTCAGAAATAGCGACCGATAAGGTCGTCGCTATTTCTGGTTTTTTTTGTAGTGCAATGGGTGGTGCAGAAGTTTTCCGGCGAGAGAGATGATATGAATTATACCGTGAATGTGAATCTGAGAAGACCAGGGAATGGTGAGGATTTTCAATTCAAATTTACTGTTTTTATCATCTTAGCTTAAATTTAGGTGAATAAAATCTTACTACCATATATGATGTCAAGGGTATAATTGGAATCATAAGAATGATTAACTAGTGTTTGGGTTTGATTGATATTTATGTATATATTTTGGACTTTGGGAGAATTTTTCCCTTTAAGTATAATTAGTTTATTAATTAGTTTGTAGGGCTAGTTTGTATTAGTTTGATGTTTCAAAAAACATTTCTCATACTTGGATTATTTTATGGGCTAATGTTGGTATCTAATACCATGGGGTTACTTCAGTTCATTGGATTTCTAATACACTTGCATAAAGCTTAATTAATATTTTACGGAATGTATTGTTGTTAAATTAGTCGAGTTGAACTAAGTATCATGTGACTTGATCTGGATATCAAGTTTTGAACCTGATCTAATTTATTGGGTTTGGCTCGAATCAATAAGCTTAAAATTGATCACGCCTGAATTATTTGTGACGAGCGAGCTCAAAATCAATAGAATAATATTAATTGTTAAAAAAAAAAACACTATTATAATATAATTGGATATGGTATAAATAGGGGTTTTTAATTACGGTGTTTTTTAAAAAATTTATTATTTTCACCATTTTCCAGGATAATTTCGATCGTCATTCTCTCTTGTTCCTCTATGCAAAGTCTAAAACCTTGACCGTTATGTTTTTCATTACTTATAGTGTTGTTTATTGATTCAGGGGTTATTTTTGATAGTTTTGCTTGTTCACATTAGATCGGTGTTGTTCATAATATCTCGGTCGTGAATATGGCCGATATTCGAAGCAGTCCCCAACGTCATCGTCCCACCACTTGGGCTAGTAACACATGGCTTCACACCTAAAAAAAATCACCTTCTTTCTCTCTTTTAAACTCAAACACTCTAAAAATCATCATCCTCCAATAATGTATTCACACAAGTTAGTGTTGCTTACAACAATCTGGCCACTGTCGAAGATGTCACACAGCTGGTCCGTCCATTATACGCATGCACTACATTAACGTACGACGCGTATGAACACCCATGTGGCCCAGTGTACATGTCGTGTACTAATGTATTTATATAACAATCAATCGCCAAACCAATGAAAGTTGTATTACAAGTGCAACGACAATAGAATACACAAAGTGGTTAGGGTGGTACGTCCTATTGTCAGATGTTCTATTTGCCATCTTTCGTGATTGCTGCCAAACACTTGAACATAAAGGTTCCCCGTCAAAGTGTGAAAACAATCCATGCCGGTTTGATACAACCCTGAGGCATGTGATTGGTGCAGCCGAGAGTGAGAGATCGGTTTATCGGAGATGGGCGTTTCTAGGGGCCTACTGCTATACAACTGCAATCATTGTTTTCAGTTTAAGGAACGAACTATTCATATTCCCCAATAGTAGGGGTGTTCCGAGTGTACTTGTATTTGATGTGTTTTAAATACTCTTTTATAGGTGTCGCGGACACATTTCAATATCAAATGACCAATACAATTATAGAAGAATATTTTTTTAAAAAAAATCCAAAAAAGGTAAATATATATCGGTCTTCAACTTACCATTAGAGCCGGTTTTGGTTGTGGCCCGTGACACCTCTACAGAACACCAGTATATTTATGTTTGAACACCTACTCTATCCTACTCCCTCTGTCCCACAAAACTTTACCCGCTTCTCATTTTCTGATGTATCACAAAACTTTATTCATTACCAAATAAGGATCTAGCCTACAAACTAAAACTTATTTTAACATCAATACACTTATTTATTTATCACCACACGTTCATAAAAATTAAATTCTCCCACTTATTTTTACATTTTTATTCCATTAAATCATTTTATTAAATTGGCCCTTGACGGAAGTAGTACCTAGTTCATATAGTAATTCCATAATTTGGGGGATGTATTGACTTATCCTCTTTCCAATTTTCATTCATAAACCATAAAACCTGCATTCCAAGATTCCCATGGAGTTCATGTAAACACCATAGACGAAGAAAGACAGTTCAGAGAGCTAGGAGTATAGAAAAATACAAATTCACTCTCTTCATTCTCCCAAACCTCAACATTTATCCTTTTCCTCTCTATGTACAATGGCCTCTATTCCGATTAATCCTCCATTGCCATCTCCATTTTTTCCCAAATCAACCGCCTCTCCGTCTCCATTCCTCTTCAGGTATATCTTTAGTTTTCCCTTTCCGTTTACCATTCAACTAACTAGAAACCAAATTGTTTCGATATTCTTTCATCACACAGCTGACTGTTTGCCTATGGGCATTAATACTATATTGTGTGTAATGTGGATGCTAATTTTTTCAACTGTTTCTGGTTGCAGCTGCAATTCGAAAACCTATCGATTGCCAAGGATCACCTGCGACTATTCTTGCTTCGAAGTATGTTAGTTTTCGGGTTTATTTTCGATTCCCCTGATAGCATGGAGCTTCATTTGTTTAGCTCACTAGTCATTGCATATTTGCATTGTCCCTGTAGCCCATTCTTGTCTTGTTTGATTATTTGAATTCATGGAATTTCACTACTTCGAATCGAGTCTCTATTTTGTATTAAAATGCTACTAGTATACAAAGATGGAGTTCTATAAGCTCACTAGTTATGATATGATATGACACTAACAAGATTACCAGCTTTATGCGAATTTACCGTCAAGACCTACAAAAATATGCAAAAGCATTCATTTTTTGCTAATAAACTCTTGATGTAGCATACATATTTTCTTTTTTCTTTTTGAGGCATGAGTGTTAGTAAGTTGCTAAACATGCTAAAAACACCGTCTATCGTTTGTTCATTCTGTGCTTGCTTACTCAGATGAAGGATGTGAATTATCGACCTCCAGGCACCAAGTTCAATCTTTTGAATGATATTAATTTATCCCTTCCAGAGAAGAGGTACTACTATACAGTAATAACTTATACTATATACTTGTCTTTTTTCGTGGCTTTGCTATACAATTTTCAACGGAAGTGGGGAATGTAGAGTAAAATTAGAAATCTCAAGCTGAGATCCAGTTTTAATAGTACAAAAAGAGGAGTGCAGCTCATATGGTTGTTGTGCTTGCTTACTCAGAACATCTTTTTCAAAAAAAAACTCCTTTGTAGACTTTTGGAGAATCTGTAATTATTTTTTTCTTTTGCACTAGAATTGTTATAAAAATATGTGAGGACTGAGGCAAAATGTATCGCTTTTTATCAACTTACTGGCATTGTCTACTCCACATGAAGTGAACTTGATTTATATTATATTGTGTGCCTTTAGTTGCGGGCTGATCTTTGGTCGCAGTGGAAGTGGAAAAACAACTCTTTTGCAGGTTAACATTTTAATTAAAGCCCCTTTTTTAATCTCCAGTAGCCTGTCTTGATTGATAAAGATATCCGTTGACATGGTCATAATACTGCTCTTACATAATTTCCTGAACAGCTGATGGCGGGGTTAAGTAAGCCAACATCAGGCTCCATCTCTGTCCAGAGCTACAATGATAATGGTCTTCCAAACCAATCTCCAGAACTGTTGCAACCTGTAAAAGTTGGTATTGTTTTCCAGTTTCCCGAAAGGTACTTACTGCACGTACTTTTTTCTTTTTCTTTTTCTTCTTTTTTTGCCTACTCTTGAGATTTCACTGATTTTTCATTCTTGTCTTAGGCTTCTCCCAGAAATCATGAATTGATTGACTGACTCTAGTTTGTTTAAATTTTGCGCTTCTATGAACTATAAAAATTAATTTAACCATTTTTTTTCCAATTTCCATGTGTTCGATAGTTTAGGTTCTCTTCTTCCATCTCTGTATTTATGGCACAGCTTTCCTGATCTTTCCGACAAAAATTTCTCTATTCTTCATGTCTTTAACCTGACTTGTTTACCAGCTTGTTCCGTGTTTCTTATCCAAACAATTTATTTCTCATGAAGGTATCTAAGTAATTGAATGGGAATAGGTATTTTGTTGCAGACACTGTTCTAGATGAAATAATATTTGGGTGGCCTAGACAAAAAAGTGGCCTGCAATTCAGAGAGGTTCTCACTTCGCGACTCCAAAAGGCGATGACATCGGTATGGTTGAAACAAACAACGATCCTATTTGTTAGGACTCTGGTTAATTTACTCATCACCACATTCCATATCAATGTACTGGCAGTTCTGACTTATTTCACTGTATAACTAGTAGGTTGGTCTGACTGGAATCTCTTTGGAGAAAGACCCACAATCTCTGAGTGGGGGATACAAACGGCGTCTTGCTCTGGCAATTCAATTGGTGAGTTTCTTTTCCCTGATGGAACTTGATGCATGTAGTGCTTCTGGAAAATAGGAGTTGTGGACTTTTGGTCTGCGTGCTTATTTAACATGTTACATTATCCAAATATAGATTCCATGAGTCCTTATAAACTCCTGTCATGTAGTTGAATTTATAAGAGCTAGACATAAGCATCATTCTGCTATCACATGTCCCAAACACCATTTTTCTTGTTCACTGCAGTTTTTGGTCACACTCAATAGCCTATTTCTGTGACAGCAGCTGTCCTTGTACTTTCACCTGTCAAAGTTAGTCTCAATGATTTTCATATAACGTTTATTCTCTTTTCTTAGGTTCAAACTCCTGACCTTCTGGTATTGGATGAGCCTCTTGCTGGTTTAGGTATGAATTGTTTGCTGTGTTTTCTGATATTTTGGCACTAGAAACTTTTTTTTTCATGATACTGAAGTATTGAAGCTGAAGATGTAACTAACATTTGTGTTACTTTTTAGTCCAATAGCAAAAGATGCATTATCCTATTACAATGTGAAGAAGTATTATATCTCCACTTCTCTCCATTAAAATATATTTGTATTCTCCGAAATTAGAACTAATATGTTTGGCGAAATGCTATTAAAATGGTGCATTCTTCTACTTAGATACATTCCAAGTCTTCTAGTCATTTTTCACCAGCTGCTTTCTCCGGCTTCAATCGTTGTTCTAAATTCTAGTATTCTTTTCATCGCACGATTTACATTGTTTGCTTTTAACACCCTATGCTTACAGATTTTAATAACTAAGAGATGTAAATTTGTTTCTTTTAGATTGGAAAGCCAGAGCGGATGTTGTGAAGTTGATGAAAGAGCTGAAGAAGGAGCTGACATTGCTCGTTGTCAGTCATGACCTTAAGTAAGTATATATCTGTATATTTTGTCTTGCGGAGGAAAATCTCTTGATGTTTGAACAGATAGTCATCCTATTTATTGGTGTGGCAGCATGTGGTTTTGATTTCCTTTAAATAATTAAGCGTGGATATTCACGTGAAAAGCTGACAAACTTGGCAACAATGTTTCAGATTTGGAGTGACAATATCATGTGCTTGTTTCAACAATGCATCTTATTTCATCATAAAAGAAAATGTAAACTTATGACCAACCTTGTATTTTGTCATACTGTAGAAAATAATCATTCTGCTGCATGAAAAATCAAGGTGGTTTGTCAATTATTGTGTCCTAACATCTAAGTCATAACTCTGTACTTATATATTTTTTTTGAAGAGGCAAATCTATTCTAATCCTACTCCTACTCCTACACTAACCCAATACCAACCTTATACTCCCACACCTATACCAACCTTATATATTATGTGCATTAATTATCTATGTTCAAGCCATGCAAAATTTAACTACTGCACTAG
Organism: Plantago coronopus; assembly: GCA_036897195.1. Taxonomy (NCBI): domain Eukaryota; kingdom Viridiplantae; phylum Streptophyta; class Magnoliopsida; order Lamiales; family Plantaginaceae; genus Plantago; species Plantago coronopus. Next base: position 5,878 of record JAYMSL010000551.1, read on the forward strand.
TATATTATTTTCTTCATATGCAAATGAGATCTATCTGTTAATCTTCAGAGAGTTGGCATCGGTAGTAGATCACTCTTGGAAGATGGAGATGGGTGGAGTTTTGAGGAGCGAGATCTTGCCTGCTTAAGTTTTATTGCATTTTATCTTGCTAGTCACTGATTCATGCTGCAACTGAGGTACCTGCCAAATTTACTGCTACTGTTCCTGGCATATTTATGACTGTGGAAGTGGGAGATATAAGGACAGCTTCATCGTAGGGGTGTAGGGTGTAGTACGGTTGATATATTGTTTGAAGGCCTGATGTTATTCTTCTTTCTCGATGATTTTCTATTTGCTGATAAGTGATAACCAATTGAAGTATATATATGGTGAATGCATTCTATTCAACTGGAGAAATATTAAAATTTTCAATGTTAAAAGTTGACTAAGAGAAAGCATGTATCTGGAAGCTGATACATCCAAGCTTTAGATATGATTACAAGCCAAACAAACACTTAATACATTCAACGGAAATTTCTCTGGGTCACAAACTTACTCTTATGAAATACCTAATAATACAGCACACATTTACCATTCAGTAATCCATTGCTTAACCCGAAACCTCTGAGATGGGAGGGGCTCATACTTTTATTTTACCATGATCAAATTCACACTTTACTGATCTAAAATTACAAACATACAATACTTGCAAACCTGACTTAACACTCGAAACAGTTGAGGTATGTGTTCCCTTGATCCCAAGTAATCACCCTTGTAGCTCCAACACCAAGTCTGTCATACATATATCCACAATGAGAGTAGAAAAAGATAATTAGTATTATGCTATAAAAGATGATTAGCAATATCCACTCATGTCTGTATATTAAGTTTTTACTCACAGTCAGAATCTGTTTTAATCCAATGTCCGCTATCTGTTGAAGGACCTTTGCAGATAGCATCTGCAGAGATTTTCAGGTTGATCCCTTTACTCTCACTTGTAGCTGCTTGATCATGCATGTTTCTTCCATTGGCTCCTCTGATTTGATGGCCTTCTTCAGCAGAAACCCTTTTCTTCTTTCCAGCTGGAAGATTGGTAGATTGATTCTCAGGTGTCTTTTCAGGGTGAACTTTCCTTTGAAACTTCTTTATAGCCTACGGCCACACATAGAACAAGTTGATGTTAATATAGCCTATTCAGCAATTCTTTATATGTAGCTACCTTAGCTAGAAACCATGGACTGAAATCAATGTTTATATTTATATGCTTGTCTTCTCTTCATATCCCCCACTTTCTACTCTAATTGAGATAGATGGAATCCTTAATCTCCGTCCCCAAATATTTTATTTAGAAAGATGTCCTGGAAATCAAATGTCAAAGACTCTAAGTAGCTTTAGTAGAATTAGTATAGAACTAAGGTTATATAAATTGATAGACATGATTTATTCACTCCTTTAACATGACATGAAAGGAAAAATTAAGAAAAATAATTGGAGAAAAAGAGAAGAACTAGAAATTACGGATGATATACCAACCTTGTACGAAATAGATGTTAAGGAGCTTAAAGAAGTGAAGTTTTTAAATTAGCGTATGTCCTCTCCCCTCAGTGTCAGTGAACCAGTATTTGCTATTACCTATTAGTTGGAGTTTGCAAAATGTCAAACAACTGACACATTTAAAGGTTTAACTGATTGAGTAAGAGTAACAAACCTTGGAGAGTTTCTTTTTCATTGTACTGGTTGTAGTGGCATCATTCTTCGAAGTAATCTTCGAGCTGTTTGTGGACAAACTAATCTTCTTAACCACCTTCTTCATGAACCGGCCTATGTTTGGTTTCCTATTGTGATGCTCTAATCCTTGAGATTTTGTTGCAGTGTCATCATTGATGACATTGTTTCTCTTAAGGAGCTCTCCGAGGGATGCCTTTTCTCTTTTTGTCTCTTTTTCTGTCTCAGCTAGTTCGAGCGAACTGGCAAGGAGATAAGTTTGAAGTGGACAAGCTTCCATATACATGTGCTCTTCAGAATCTGCTTCTTCAGTTGTCTTATTGACAAGCGTTGTAATGCTTACATGACTGGTTCTTTCAGATGTGTCATTCGAGATCTCTTTCTCTTCAGCTTCAAGAAACTTTTCTAGTTCATAATTTATTAGCTTAAGATCACCTTCCGTTATCTCAGTCTTCTTATTAGTCAATTCTCCGAAAGGTGTTGGCAATACTGGTGTAGGTGGGTCTGTCTTGAGTAGTTCCAGACCGAAAGTTCCAATTGCAAGAAAGTCAAATGGCTCAAATTGTTCTTCTTGGTACACTACGTCCTCGTTGGCTTCATATTTATCAGAAGATTTTTTACACTTGCCATTTGAGTGTGACAAGGCCTTGGTGGGCTCTATGAAGTAATTGTTCTCGTCAAACAATGCCTGCATGGAAAAACAGGAGCTAGCTTTTCCTGAAAAAACGATGAAATCAAATCTTATGAACCATTATTTTATATTTCCACCTGACACATTGTTGCATGAACATCATTCTGTTTTTAAGTAAGAGCATTTTATTCATCAAACGGGTGACATGTTATTTAGACTCAGTTTTGATGCTACTTATGTGTAATTTATGTTGACTCCGCTTAAATATTTCACAAATAAATTCTAGGATTGATTAATTTCAGGTGTTTTGACTTAGAATGATTCATTCTGACCCTATTACAATATAAGTTCTTTCGAAGAGGAAGGACCTGCTCAGATGAGGAGAAAGATGCCAACTTTCAGTATATGATTTATCCTATCTAGATGTGGTATCTTTCTTACCTGTGGTGGTATTCTTCATTGGCTCGACTCCGTTCTGCATTAACTTACGGTGCATCCAACCTAGTAACTGAATCAAATGCTAAAAGTTAGAAACATAAATTCATGTAAAATGCTACCCTAACTGCATTTAGAAGATATAAAACTAACCTTCATGTTGAACTTTCTGTGAAACTTGTATTAGTTGGATAGAAAATAGTTGCTATATGAATGGGAGAAATTATTATGTCAAAGGAGTGTCTTGAAGACTTATAGGAGAGGGATAGTTGTAGTACTTTTTCATCATGCTGTTTGTAAATGGAAGTCCTGATGTTCCTGGAAGTGTCTCAGGATAGTGTTGAGCAGAGAAAAACAATCAGAAAATTACAATCCTATGGTTGGAGTACCCCTGTCTATATTGTATCAGTTGAGCAGTGAGTTCAGGCCCACCTTGCGGCTCATGCTACATACTCGCACCAAAGTTTGCTTGGAGTTGTTGTCTTGTCATCGTGCCTGATTGTGTAAACAACCAATAATCATCCCTATCCACATTTTCTTTATGATGTAGATCTGTCTATGTATAATTGGTTATATGATGCATAATGCTATAATTAAGTAATCAACATCTGAGATCTAAAATCTGGTTTGGTGTGTATGCTCGAGGGCATTTCAAGCATTATTTATCCCGATAATAGATAAATACCCGTTTAACTGTTTCATTTTACTAAAATGAGTAAGGCTACAGGTTGAATTGGTATGCCTGCAGGATTAGATTGATCTAAAAGGAGCTCTTTTTTATCAGTAGATACCAGTATCATTTTTTTATGAACTATATGTTTCTTTTTCTTTGTACCTGGGTAGAAGGGGGGCAAGTGTGCTGAATCAAGTGGTTATTTTCCAACTAAGTTGAGCTCTTTGCCCTTTTAATCTTCATACTCTCGTATAGGTAACCTTTTACTTCGTTGTTGGGTCATGCATTGGACATGCCCACGGAGGTTTGTGGAATTATTTCCTTTTTATATGAGCACATGCCTTAGAATGCCTCTGGTTGCGATTTTCGAAAATGACATTATGTCACAATACAACGTTTGTAGTAGAAAGCATAGATGTCTGTCCAAATAAAACTAGAAATATCAGTGCTGCTTTTGTATAATAGTTCAATTCATGCATACTGCAATATACTTACACATATAATTGCACGTGTGCATATATACATATGTATAGCATATATGTATGTTTCACCTCTAAAAACAGTGTCCTGTTATGCATTTTGGAACTATTCTTTTGTGCAGGCCAGCAAATCTTAAGCATAAAATCAGAAACACCAGCCACCTGAACTATTCACTTATTCGCTCGTCTATCTGGCATAAGGTGCGTACAGCCTTGTGCTGCTTGTTTGTCCTGCTGCAAAGCTATGTGAACGTATAATTATATGGTAGGAAAAAAATATCTTTTTGCACATTAGCGCCCATATCACATCCTGTGAAGGCACATGATCTTGTTTATTTTGTTTGACTGACTTGGCTTCGTAAGTGTCATATTTTATTGGATCATACTGTTGTTTATGATACACAAGCAAAGTCTTATGAATGGTGCACTTGTTAAGGTAATCAGTGACGCTTATGAGTAAGATTTCAATTTCTCATTCCCATCATGCATGCAGGTGAATTGTTTTTTAATACTCGACTGTATTTGATTGCCTATAGTGTGATGCCATCTTACCGGTTTTGATAGGCGTTACGGTCTGACAGTATTCCATCTTGCTAATCTTGATAGCTATTAGGGGTTGCTTAGTCTTATCTTAATTGTCAAAGATGTGACATTTTTTTATGGTTAGATAATCTCGTACAGAGAAGAATTTGTCAAAACTTTTGCTAACCTACTCGATAAAATGTTTATGCTGATTAGATAGAAATGCAAGTGTAACATGTACTGTCATTGTGATATTGATTACTACTGTTGATATTTAAGCGCTGAATTTGATGTACTTTGGTTTAAAAATAAAAATAAAAATTGAAGTAACTTTTTCTTAGGTCCAAGATAGTTACAGCTTAGACAGGAGGTAGATATAATGCTGCAGTAGCGAAGATGTCTTTATCAGAGTGTTTCAGGAGAATCTGATTTCTCCATCTGGTTATGTCATCTTCTCCTCGCATGCTAGATGAGTTTGTGGGCAAGCCCTCCGTATCGTTTTGTTTCCCTTAAGCAATGATTTCTATCTTTTGATGTCCAGATAACATATCAGTGCTTTACGATTATAGAAACTAATCTCCCTTGCGGACTTTTTCCCCATCTTTTATCTCTTCTTTATTTTGAATTTCTTAACAAAATCTGTTGATTTGAGCTTTTACATCTTCATGAGGAAATATTGGACTTAATTTATCTTTCAGTACAGTGGCTCTCTGGCTATAAGATATCCCTTATTCCCTTTTATAGTTTTCTTTTCTCTGTGTGCCAGCTGCCATGTGTTACGATAGCCATGGTTCCGTGTGACACTCTTGTTGGACACAGAGCACTGGTTTGTTTGATTCCTGAGGTTCCATGTGGCCGCATGACAGGATAATTCACGAAAAATCAGGGGGTCGTAGTGATGTGTTGCAAACGTGGTGGCTGCATCCTGGAAGACGAATATGGGAAGAAATGGTGGTGGTGTGGTGTATGTATTATTGGAGTTATGGATTTGGTGAGACAAAGTTTGGCCAGATCATTGTAATTTGTGAAGGCATGGGCCTTAAAGCTATACAAGGATCCTGATTTGAGGTAAGGAACAAGGGCTAAAGACAGTGAAGGGTGTGGACATGACTTGATGTTACCCAACTCAGAGATATCAAGGAATCAATACAAACAGAAGGCAGTTCTGCAAGTTGATCAAATGGCCTAATCTTCTACTTTATACTATTAATTGCCCATGGTATTGACAAGAGTTATTCAGAAATCTTATCAGACAGACACTGTTAGGGAGTGGTTAAGTCGTGTGTCGGGATGATGCCTGGGTTTCTAGAGAGTATTATCGAACTGGAAGCATACGTCGGCATCAAATCTTGGAGAATCAGCTTTCTAACTTGACCTTAAAACTGTTGTAGGTGCACTAATTGATCTCTTCTTTTAACTGTAGATTTACATTCGTTATACTTGAATCAAACACTCGTCGATTAACGTTTGTTCGATTTTACCAATTTTATAGCATTATGGTCTTGGTCTACATTTCAATTCTAAACTCATCTTGGGATTTTGGTTTCTATTTCGTTGGATTTAAAAATATTGGTGCATAAGCTAAAGAAATTTTGAGGCGGATTTTTCCTATGAAACAAAGGCTTAAACATCTGGTATCTGTACTATATCCTAGTAGAAAAAGAGCCCAGGTAGTTATTACAATAAAAAACTCAATCCCTAAAATCACTTATTTTCTCAACTTCTTTGTAATTTCCCATAATCATTTATCAAATCAAAATCACGAAGAGTTTCACACATATTTTTTTCGATAATAAGCATTCCATTGATAATAAGATAACATGAACATGTTCAGTTTACCCTATTACAATGTATTAAAAGGTGATGTCATCAGTTCCCTCCATATCCATCACTACGCCAGAGGCTAAACTATGCGCAGGCATGTTACATGTCCTATCTACATGCTCAAACCGGATGACTTCGAAGCGCTCAGACAAGCCGTGGATTACATCTACCACATGCCCAGCAACACCTAGATTCGGTAATACTGAGTTTATGGCTTCGATAACCCATTTGCAGTCGCTTTCGATGCACACAAGTTGATGGCCCAAGTTGATAGCCAGCTCTGTTCCTGACCGCACAGCTAATAACTCTGCTACTTCCGCACTAAACACAGTCCCCAATTGCTATAATTAGCAAAATGGGGACATAATTAGCAAAATAACAATTATTTCAACAATTATGCATATGCTATTATTAGCAAAATTACAATTATTTCAACAAAAACTCAGTTCCTAATTTCACTCATTTTCTCAACTTCTTTGTAACTTCTCATTATCAGAAGGGTTTTTTGTTCAAAATATACTAAACTTTTGTATTTTTGACACAAATGAGACTCAACTATTTATTTGGCACATAAGGTACTAAACTTTGGTTAACTTGGCACACAAGGTACTAAACTTTAATTAATTTGGCACAAAAGGTATTCCGATTATATTCATTACCAGCCTCGAGCTGAATTTTTTGTTGTGACACATTAACTTATTCATTTTTTTATTGGCTTCTTTTTTGTTCACCCAGATTATCAATTTCACAAATTCACACCAAAATCAATACATGTTTACCAAACTGAACTTCGAGAATAAAATCATTCTAGATAAGGAAACATAAATATACGCCCGTACTATACTTCTTGTTTGTATAAATCATCCAGATTAAACAATAAGGCATCTGCAAATTAATCTAGCTACAATCCACACCAAAATTATCAGAACATAACAATTCAAGGTGATCACATGTTATTTGTGTTCCAGGTTCTAACTCGTGAGAGGAAGAAAGCAGAAGAATGTCTCTGAAGAATCCACGATCCAAATTAATTCGCCACCTAAATAAAATACCATTACATCTAATCATCTCTTAAAATTGATATTACCAAATTCACGGTCTCTCTGATAATGAAACTTACCGGAGTACTTTTTATGCCAAATTAATGAAAGTTTGGTACCTTATGTACCAAAAAGAAAGTTGAGTCTCATTTGTGCAAAAAATACAAAAGTTTGGTATCATATGAACAAAAAACCCTAAATTTTAACTACGCAAATATGAACTGAACTGAACTGAATTAAAGTTGACTGGACTGAATTGTTAATCCCAGTATTATAGTTTCACCATATAGACAATATATACATGTCTTTGCAAGCGGAAAATCGAATATCAATAACAGTTTTTGTTTACCCTGAGATGACTCAAACACATTTATTGATCGTAGGAGAATCGTTTTACTAACTATGTTGCGATTTAACACATTAATTAACCTATATAAATTTGTTGAATGAGTATTGTTTAATTGTAGAAAAAGGTGTATAATGTATAAAATTTAGGTTTAGGAAAGGGACTAAAAGGGAAATTGAATGGATAAAGAACCGTTGATAACGGATCTAAACTGAGGTGGGGACTAATGAGATAAAGACGTTCCGGAACTGGAGCGAATAGGCCGGCTGAGGAGATGCAAGCATGTTCTAAAGTGCCCTGTTTTCTCTCTTTTGTTTTTTCTATAATAATCATCAAGACAAGTCCTCTTCTAATAATCATCATACTTCATGTGGAATTTATTATCAGTATTAACTTCAATTAATCATCATCATTTTCATAAATCATAATTACACCTATGTTATTTACTTATTTTCAGTTAAAATTTGAACTAACTAAAACTGAAGTTGACTAAATCAAACTGAATTTATAACTGAACTAAAATGAACTGAATTTTGCATCCTTAAAAATCTTACGTCATGATTTGACGTTCTAACCTCGTGGAATAATTGATTTGTGGTAAACTGATGTAATAAGCTTCGAGAAACTTGTCAGCTGCCACTATTCCATGAGTATTGAACGTTTTAAGAGTGTTCTTCGGACTAGTAATAGTGTAAATGTTTAATACTATACTAGAAATTTGACCATGTCAAGAATCTACCTTGTAGAATTAGGACAAAGTCAGCTGTTTGATCTTAGTTAGACTTGGACCTTGATTTTCTGATTGAGTCTGTCTGGTCATCGTCTTTGCCTGCTGGGCTTATTCAAACTGCCCAATCACACGTCAGACCCAACATGGTCTCACTAAACGGGCCGATCTGTCAAAGTCTGGGCCTTTTTACCGTTCACTTACTAGTTTCCGTCATTCGACTGAACTGACCTGACCTGAACATGAAATTAAAGTGAATTTTTAAAATGTAGTGTATCAGTTTTAGTGTATCAGGGTTCAAGTAGCATATAACAGTGCTTGTTTTAGTACTTATCAGTGTTTTCATGTAGCATATCAATACCCGTTTTTCACGTATTTTATGAAATTACGTTTTTCACTAGACTTACACTTCGTATATTAGTGTAAGTTCACTAAAAAGCCTAAACTTGATAAATGAAAAAACGCAGGAAGTGACAATTTAGTGAAGATGAGTTGGTTTTGGATGGTAGTGAATCTCCAATTTGAGAACAACCAAGCCAAAACTCATCTGGATTCTTCACTAGGGACCTCATTTGCAAAATGCCAAAATGGAGTTGCCTCAAACTGGCTCTCCACATTCAATCCAAGTGTTGTCAATTGTGGCTTGGCTTGTGAGTGATATCCCATATATCACGTGATCAAATATACCACCACAAAAATTGAAAATTTAGCACTTTTATAGTTTCCCATAAATAATAATTCATGATTTGGCTATTTTTACATATATTTTTCCAATAATACACCATCCTTAGTTGTCTTTTCGAATGTTGCCATTTTATATTACTATTTTTTAGCTAACATTTTCTAATTGATATGGGCGTCCTATCAAATAATAACTTTACCTTAATGTGTGAAAAAGCGTCCATAATTTCAATTTTGTGAAATTGAGGTAGTATCTTAAATGACTTTTATGCATATGCTACAACTTGAATGAATTGAACAATGTATTTCCCGGCTGATTGGAGTTCCCCCTATCATCTCTCACGCTTTTAATTTATACTTAGAAATGTCCGTAGAGCTATTTAAACATCTCTAGCTCTCAACCAAGTACATCATTAATATACACGCGTTAGATAACAGTTGTACGAAATGCATTATCTCAACTAATATGATACTTGAAAAATAATTTGAAGAACAAAACCACTCTGAGTCTAGGCTAGTACAATGATATTCTAAGAAAGTTGGAACTTGGAACCAAGAATTTCAAACCTACAATCTCAACATATTCAAACAAGAAGAAGCCACATTGCAAATGAGAAATTCAAAATCAGCCAATCCAATTCAATAAAGTGACATGCATGTCAGAGAAAGCTAGTATATTCCTTAATCCCACCAAACCATCATCTTAAACTTTAGATTATACATTAATCAATCACCATGTACCATATAGTAATAATAATCTCATTACAATCAATATAGTAGCAATACATCAATTCATCTCATCTCATCTCCCAATGTTCTTCACCCTCCATCGTTTAAAATCTCACTGAAACCGAACATACTCGTCTCAATGACAAATCAAGAAACAGAGAAGAAACAAACATTCTTTTTTCAAACGACCAGGATAACTCGAACCCCAACCTATTGGTAGTATCCGAAGCATACTACCAACTGAGCTACGCTTCGTTGTATCAGAAAGAATAATTGGGTTTAAACGTTCGGGTACTAGTACCCAAAACACCTTTACTACTCTGTTTCTCCTCCCCTGTTTCATCTCCTCCTTCACCTTCCTCCTCGTCGTCGAACGCCGGATGGTTAAAAATACTCGTCAACAGCTGCGTTCCTCGCAGCGCATTCGTCAACGGCAGGTGCCCTTCCGGCGTACTCTCCTCCATCTCCCAGACAAACTCCTTCGGGAACGCCCTGTAGTTGTACTGCTCCACTTCCGAGCTCTCCAGCTTCTTCATCCACCCCACTCTGATGAAAAACTTCGTGAAGTCCTTACCCACCTTCTTCCATATCTTCTTCTGAACACTGTACCCGTATTTCCCATCGCTGTGTTTCCTCCACAACGCGTCTATGGTCTTGAGGTCCTCTACGGCGATGAATTGCGTCTCGGAGAAGAACACGTAGCCGCGAGTCTGCGCTTGTTCGCCCGCCAGCTCGATGAGAAGACGGCGCGTTTCTTCGTCGGCCTCGAAGAAGTTTCTGGAAGTGAGGTGTTTGGTGAGGACCTCGTAGGAGATGGTGTCTTGGGAGGTGGTGGATGATGTGGTTACGGCCGCGGATAGCGAAATGCTGATTGGTTTTAGGAATAGTGGGTGTTTTGAGGTAGTGGGGAAGTTGGTGGTAGAAGGCGGACAAGGGTGGTGGACGAGGCGTTGCCGTCGGAACGAGTGGTGGTTGTAGGTTGTTTTGAATGCATTGGTAGCCATTTTCTTGAATAATTTGATAATACTACTACTACTAGTATAATAGTAGTGTAGTATTATGACTTATGAGGAAGAATTGGGGTTATTTCAAGAAGTTTTAAAGAAGAGATTTTGAAGAAGTTATATATTGTTTGAGAGATTTGGATTTTGTGGTGGAGTGGCATGGGTAAAATGGTGATGGGGATAAGAAATGAGTGAAGTTTGGAGTAAACAAGTCATCTTGAATATAAGATGGTGGGTTCTGATTGGCTGGGAGAATGCTAGTTTAGCTGGACTCATCTGATCTGTGTGTACTAAACTACAAAAAACTACTTGTTGACCCCATTCTACCACTTGGACACCACCTTGCTGGTGCAAACTTCATCATGGGTAAATTCTTGGATACCACCTTGCTGGTACATACTTCATCATGGGTTTATATGGCTGGGTAAATTTCTGGGATAACAACTTGATGGTTCAGAGTTCAGCATGGGTTTAGGTCTAGGTAAAATGGTAAATATTTGCCAGTAAGTATCATGAAAGGCAACAATTTTTAAGAGATGTAGATAGATACTACTAGTAATATATAAATCTCGTGTTGAATCGTTTATGTTTAGACACACATTCTATATTGTAAACCAAAATACATATATTTATATTAACATAGATGGTTTGAGACAACGAAATGCAGCTCAAAGTAAGACGCTTCAATTCTACAACTAATAGGTCGGACGTTCAAGTCACCCTTTTATAGTTTCAAAAAAACATAAATGTTTGACTTATAACATATACAGTCTAAAACAAGTCTTGCTCTATGATGGTGTAAAAGTGCACTGCCTGTTCAAAGAGAGGCAACGGACTTGAGAACCTGAGGCGGATTGAAGCTGATCCAGCCCACTGACATCCCGAGCGAACTGAAGGAGACAGGCAACAGACTGAAAGAATGGAAAGCATGGTGAAACTGCCCCAACCCTCTACCGGTCTCAATAAGCAGGCAGCCCCCCCGAAGCAGTTAGAAGATCACTTCAAGAAGGCATAGTCATGTGTTGATTCAGTTAAGCGGGGAGAAGCATAGTGTGAGCGGTTGAAGAAGAATAGTGAATGCTAATGTGCAGTAAACCAGTACTCTCCCTTCGTACTCTAACTCGTATCAATGAAATAATACCCCCTTCCCATTGTTATATACTTTAACCTTGTTCTCTAACTCTCTACAAACCGTAGTTAACTTCACCAAACATACCAAGGTCTGGTGGGAGCAATTTTGGTCACATCACTCTACAAACATACCAAGGTCTGGTGGGAGCAATTTTGGTCACATCACTCTACAAAAGGTGTGTCTCGATAATATCAGTTTTATTTCAAGTGGGTAAGACTCTTTGATTTCACTAAAAAAAACCTTTTAACTTTTAACTGAGCTAAACTAAACGGACCTGAACTAAATTTATTTGAAACCCCCTCCGGCACTCCCAGAACTTCAGATAACATTATTCGCAGACGAAAAACACAATTTGAAATTAAGAAGTAAAATGACCAAAGTTAAACTTCGATTAGAAGAGACTTGGACATCCACAGGACCTCTTAAGAATGGTTCATCACACCAGACTTGAAGAGAATCCAATCCAATCCAAATCCGAACAAGGGTATATTATGCATACCCCAGCAGAGCAATATTTACATATAACTTCAAAACAAATCCCCTATCAAACTTTAAGTTACTTGATCAAGTTTGATGAAACAATTTACAACAAACATCTGGTGAAATTCCACACCCAAGGTTTACACCTCTCAACACTTTCCTCAAACCATACAACACCCTTACATCAGCTCGGACATCAGACAACAGCCATCCTTTGTATTACAGCATTTGAAGATCATGGCAAAACAGGCATGAAACGTTCCCCCTGTTGTTTCACGTCGTTGAAGCTTAAGCTCGGCGACGGTGACAGATATGGCATGCAGTTGCAGTTCGTACATTGGCGAAAGTACACTGGTCACAAGACCAGTGACCTGAAGAATCATCTGAATTTCTTGTTGACGCAGTACCTGCCTTGGCAGGTACCTTTCCTCTACCACTTTTACTCTTACTGGTCCCAGCTACATTTTTTGAGCTTGAAGACTTTGGAGCTGCCTGGGAATCAACATCTGAAAGGCCATTCTCTAGTGCTCTAACCAAGTTTTCAAAGTAATTTTTTGTCACACTGGTACAGTAGACGCGGAAAAATGATTAGAAACACAACCATCTCAAACAACTTCGATAGTTCTACAGCATCAAGCACAACTTAAGGTGGAGCATGGCACCTTGTCCAAGCAAATAGATTCAAAGCATTACAGACTATTTGGCCAAGCAAACAGAAATTACCTTGTGAGACCAGCAAGCTTCGTTCGAAACTCATTAAATTCTTTTGATGGGCCTTCAGCATTTTGATAGCCAGTTAATTCTTTCTCTGCACACTGGTGAAGCCTCTCCAAACCCGCTTCCGCCTCACCTAAACGTTCATGTATTATTCAGAATTCTAGAAGATTAATCTCATAATTCGAAGTGGTAGTAGAGGAGAATTTTACCTTGCAAATACTCAAAAAATTGTTTTCTATTCTCTTCATGCTCCGGCAGATAGTAACCATAGGCATATGTCCACTTTAGCACCCTTCTACATTCAACAATCTGCAATATAGTGTCAAATAGCAGTACTACTTATTTCACAAACACTAGAAGAAATGTCAGCTAACACAGTGTACTAACTAATCAGAGAATTCAAGATTCTGATAGAGCTTTTATTAGGAAATTATTCATAGCTCTGCACTTTTCTTCGGCTCATGTAGCTTTAACCCATATCTTTGAGATCAAGACTTTACAGCCATTTAAACATATTAACGAACCCTTCAAATCCATTTTCTGTAGAATCTAGAATGGTTGATAAATACAAATTAAGCTGAATTTATGAACTGACATGCCAAATACATCAAGAGTGGTCATATAATCTCCACAAACTAAGCTAACCAGAAACTCATCTGAACTACAATAACAATATATAAAGACTATTCCTAATTGAAACTAAGTACACCTTAAACTATCAACGTATAGAATTGTTCAGATGCTTTACCTGCTGCCAGGCTTCTATAATAAACTTCAATTGCGACTCAGGCTGGGATTGAACTTCACTGAGCTTCTCAAGCTGGACATAAAGAAATACGGCATAGTAAGAAAGTAGTGGGGGATACAGAAATGACGAGTTTTACACGTATATAATTTTGTTTTATTATTGTAATTTTACACGTATATAATTAATAACAGGTAATAACACTTCCAATATCAAACCATGAGGTATCCCCTATCACATGATCTGGGGAGTGGTGCAGGAAAATAATTAGATACACCAGAAATCTATTTACAAATGCAATCTCTCAAGCTTAAGGCGGGGAAGCTAGAACGTTTATCCAGGATGCATGCAATTTGGTCTGTACTGTTATTGTAAAGGTTCTGGCCTCTCCAAGCTGGGAGCCTGGGACAATAAGCAGAGGACCCCAGTCTCTTCGGATGACAAAGTAACTCACAAGCAATATCTACAGGGAGGATAGATGCGCACAATACAACCACCCCCACCACACCCCTAAAACAAAACAAAAAAATGCATGGCTTTTCTCTCACAGCAAAAGGAAACCAGGTTGGCGATGCATTTTGGCAAGCTCTAAAACAAACTGAAATGAACAGCACCAAAATAGATAAACTATGATTCTGCCCCCAAAATAAATATTGCTACATATGTCTGCAGGATATACTTACATGTACATTTTGCATTTGGTGGAGATCCGATAATGCCTTTTGCCTTGACTGCAAAAAATTGAAGAAGAAAAATAGTGAAGATTGCGTCCAATAAAATGAAAAGTCCGAAGCATGATTCAAACAGAGAGTCAGAGACGCAGTCTGCATAATGAGAAGTTTATACCAATGACCATGGACCATGCTAGCGAGTGAGATTATGTGAATTATCATGCTAAAGGAGATGTGATCCAGCAAGACCATTTCAAAGGAAAATGTCCTTAGTGCTGATTTTGTTACTCTAATGGCATATGTGTGACCAGGAGTACAAGAAACTAGCTGAAGTGCTGAACGCCTTTATAAACTTTCTCTATGTGTTGTATTCAATAGTACATGCGAGGTGCCAGGATGGAATCTAGTTTCAAGTTTCCACAAAATAATAGCCGTGTAGCCCATACATTTAGTGGATGAGTTCTGTGTATTTTCATTTAACAGGAACATATTTGACAGGCGTAAAGTTAACAACTTCAAGCAAAATACAGGCCCATTATTCATGTTGCAGGAATTTTGCAATAATTGCATCTCTGTTAGGCTTATATATACTAGCCTGTCATTTCAACTTGTGATCAGCTAACTGAAGGGTTCCGATTCATGAACAAAGTTGAATGACATGAACCAAATGCCTAATCACCTATTCTAATTTCTAACTGACGAATGGATTAGTAAGCACAAAGACTTGTGAGAGACGGTCCTTTTTTACTTAAAAAGAGATGGGATGTTCCTAACTAAATGTGCTTTTTTCTTATAAAATACACCTTAAACCACCAATTTTTATATCCATAATGTGTTTCTCCATCCCTCAAAAGATTTAAAACATAAACTGACATTATAGTTCTGTCAAGGACACCTGATGATTGAACAACAAGCTAGTACACATACCGATTGGTTGGAGGCCCAGCGCTCATAATAATGAGTGTATCTTTCCAGAGAGTTCTTTGCCATCTCCCTCCTCCGTTCGGCTTCATCATACTGGCCAAAATGTTTGTATGTCAGAGTGTTAACAAAACATCAGACACAGTAAGCTGTAAGTTCAGAAATTACAGCCAACAGAAAAATATATTTACATACCGCTCCCTCTTGCTTTGCCGTTTCATAACGGTTGCATGCATAGAACCCTCCTGTTCTCTCACCATGGTCTGACCACTGACCAAGGCACAACCTAGAATATGGCAAAATGTAAGCTTTAATAAGAAAGCATTAACAATTGCAAATCTTGTTTTAGTATTTTAAGAGAAGTGATTCGTAACAGCACCAGAAATGAACAAATCCAACAAACAGGAACGAGAAGAAAGAAAAAAGAGGGTAAAGCATCATAAAGCTTACCAGCAAAATTCAAATTTGCATGGAGGTGTGCAAGTCATGTGCATACAACCTTGGTTCTTCTCAATTGGACGCTTGCACTTGGGGCATGGCTTGGAGTTGGCTAATATCCTATACACGAAAACAGCATGTAAGTCTTCCCAGATTATCCTTGCCAAGATTATTAGTTTCTTTTTCGTTCTTTCCTCATCTCTACTGACAATTACAGGCAGATGTATTCCTGGGATAAATATTATGTTATTAACTACAACCAATTGTAAATCTTTGACTAATACTTCCATTCCACCAAAGCAAAACTATCCGGGCTGATTGTACATTATTTGAGCCTACTCTTTCTCACGCACATAAACCACATCAGATCAGATAGGCAATCCCCCCCCCCCCCCAATGTACTAAACTTATTTGTTCTAACCCTCTGTGAGCTAAGAAACTTGTCATGAAGCTACATGAATCTAAAGACTCCATACGACAAGTATACGAATGATCTATGTTTCAGAGTACAGCTGTTTTGTGTGAATACTGAATGAGAAAATGAAAATCAAATCATTGTATCAATGGTTACAATATACCTAGTTCATTGAAAAGAAAAGCTAAAGACAGGCTTTACACTGTTAAGCAAACCAATCATGGTACAGTAAGTACAATAGACGACAATGACACTAATTACAATATGATGCAAAAAAACTAATCTGACAAGCAAGCAGATGGTTACCAATTCATGTTTTCTGATTCTGCACTGTTTTTCAAAACCCACTTTGCCACAGTATCACAGCCCACTGGACGATGAGCTTCCTCCGTGCACTGCTTAAACAAGTGCACAACACTAGCTTATTACAAAAGATTCCATGAAGTGAAATGCTATTTAAGACTTCTTAGCATTTAAAAAACAAGAGCCAACTTACATTCCAGCAGAAGCTATATGAACAACTGCAAGTGACATCATAGTTTCCACTACCCACAACGTACTCAACAGCAGAATCACAACCAGGAGCAGGACACCACTTAATCTGAGAATAATATAATGATTCACAAATTGAGCATATAGGATATTGAAGAGGAATTTTTTTAAAAAAAAAAAGTCACATGGAGTCAAAGTGCAATGATCTTGTTAACCGAGTAAAGTCGTTATCCTGATACCAATGAATTTATAACAGCAGGCAAATATAGTCGGTTAAAGAAGTCGAATTAAATGAACCATGCATATTAGACTCATCTTAAGCGAAAAAAAGTAACAAGGCCCCAAAAGTACTTGGAAGGTACCCTATAAGATATAGATCTGACCAACACTCTCAATCTCAACTGAATCTGCTCACTTGTTCTGGTAAACTTGACTAATATTCCACCATTTACACTCACCCCCCCCCCCCCCGGGCATGGGAAAAAACTTCC